>JAAALK010000079.1:65517577-65568320 GCA_019279435.1 Zizania palustris | reverse complement strand
CGCCGCCCGCAGACCATTGAAAGCTCTATGGTAGGTTTTGTTAGTGGAGAAGTATTCTGTGTACTCGGCTAACCATGCACGTGGGCACATGTGAGATCTCCACCTTCAATCTGTAATCAAACGGACAACAATCTACCAGATCATTTAGCAGAAACCACCTCCACCTCCCCCGTTCCGTTCCCCCAAATGAAGTTATTGTCGTTAGATTACAAATTGAAGGTGAAGATCTCACATATGCACCATGTGCACAGCAGCCGATGTGCACAGGATATTTCGCCTTGTTAGTGAACACAAAATCGAGTGCCACCAAACTGCACTGGGCCCACCAGATGAGGCCCATTTGATACCCACCAGACGAATGGGCCTGTTTGAGAATTATAATTATTTAACATCTCACACAAATAAATTTTATGCAAAAAAAAGTTTCGTAGATCCGGCGATCCACCTCCGGTCTCCGCCACCACGCTCGCCGCCTCTCCCCGTTCTTCGACCTGGCCCTGTGCGATCTACTCGTTTGTGCGGTGAATTGTGCCGCCGTGGTTACCTACTGTCGCGCGATTGGACAGGAGGGGGTCGATTCCTTGGTATTGGGATTGGGCTTTTTCCGAAGCTTGCGCGGACGGATCCAGCAAGATGGACGGCGCCAAGTCCGAAGAGGAGTGGCCACGCTGCATCGGCTGCGGCCGGCGTGTGAAGACGCTCTTCGTGCAGTACTCCCCGGGCAACATCCGTTTGATGAAATGCGTAAGAGAGAGGGGTCGCTGCTGTGGACGCAGTTCATGTGTTATCGTTTTGTCTCGTGCGTGTAAGCCATTTAATTCCGGATGCTGCTGTTTTGTAGGATTACTGCAAGGCGGTTGCTGATCCCTACATCGAGTGCGAGTTCATGGTGCGGTCATCTAGTAGTGATGAGATCAAAACTGTCAATTTGTCACTCCAGTTTTTTATGTGTCAGATTGCACTTTGCTTACTCCACGATTGGTGTGCTGAGTTAAGCCTTAACTGTTCTTGCCTTGTTTCTAGATAATATTGATTGATCTGATTCTACACAAGACAAGAGCATACCGTCATCTGCTCTTCAATAAGTTGAGGATTTATTCATCTCTTGACAAGGTGGGTATCATATGGTACTGGTACTATTCAAGCATACTCACATGCTACTTTTAGTTAAAGGAAAAACGAGGTGGGCTTAGCTTGTTTGAGGTTTCTATTTCATCTTGTTGTGAGCTCGTTGAAGTTTGCTTGTGTTTCTTCATCAATGCTTCTACTGAGTTCTACCTTGCACTCAATCTTGCTTCATCATCTGCTTGTAATTTAATTTTGAGTGCCCATATCCATCATCATATGACATCTTTAGGCTTTTATGCCATGTAAAGTCCATAAAACAACAGTTTAAAATAGCCACATCCCATCTTATAGTAGTTCATCACACCCATTATACCTTGCTCTTCTCAGTTTTGTCAACTGGGTAGGTACAGACACCAGAGTACATTTTTCTGATGTGTCTGATTATTTTCTTGTTTGCAGGGAATACTGGTATTGTCCATTATGATGCACATGGTTCTTGATGCATGTAACTATTTTTTTTTATAAATGTTCATATTCAACTTTGTTATTTCGAAGTATCTATTCAACATAAGTAGTTGTAACGTGTAAGTCAGAATATCTTTTTCAAGAGGCAACAAAGCTGATGGGGATTCTTCGATAAGCAGCATCTCAGGAATGTTCAATTGCGGCAAGGTGATTAAAGTTAACCGCATTCAGATACTTTGATGTTCTACTGCCTGTTACCTTATTAATGTATCCAGTGTCTGCACTCTTCAGATTATGGGTGTTGCATTGTTGGGGAACATCATATTTATGGATGTGTTGCTTCTGGAAGTGCAAATTATTCTAAAACTATCTTTTGATACTATAAGGTACCTCAAATACCTGTGAGGTGGAAGTTTTCAATTACATTTGTTGGTAGTTCATTATGTGCGAATGGATTGTTGGGTGTTCTCAAATGGAATTATGCAACCAGTAGGGATTCTTTACTAGTACACTCCTGTTGTGGAAGGCAAAACCATATCAGAGTGACATTTAATGTGTGATGTATATGGATTGACAGTTGCATTTGTCAATACTCAGGTATAGAGAGGTTCTGTTAGCTGTCATCATTTCAAGCTACTTCAAGTTATTTCTCATGGCAATGATGGTATATAAGATTTGTGTGTGAATGATTTATTGTCTTAGTTGACATTTTTTTCTTTCAAGTTCACTGTTGAATTTTTGCAGGTTTGGGAGTTCCCATTGTCTGTTATATTCATTGTTGAAATATCTGTTCTCTCTTCAAATATTGTAGCCCTGAGAGGTAAGTGCACATTTGTTCTGGATATATTTGTGCCTTTGTTTGTGATATTCTTATCTAGTTTTCTAGGGCATTAATGTTGTTTAGCTGTTTTATTATGGTGCTCCCATTCCAAAAATATGCACTCTCCCCCCTCAGTTGGGGTTATGTAACTTCAATAGCATCCATGCCTCCATGGTTGTTGAATGTAGCTCAAAGTATAAATACATGTAGAAATGCTGGAAATCATGGACAGTAATGTCATGGCTATGTATGTTGTGAGTTGTGACACACAGAATTACAGAATCCAGTAATCCTGCTGTCCTCCCGTAGACCTCCTGTGAATAAATTTATACAATAATTGGGTGAAAAGGGCATTTCAATTGTATAATCTCCAGTACTTGGATCATACTGATGATCCCAGTATATGTGCCAAATGATTGAGGTTTTGGGCATCACCACCTCATCCTATGAAATCGATTGATAGATCTACACACCTCAGCTTTACTGTTTCCATCTTCTAGAGTTTTTTTTCTGAAGCTACATGTCCTATACCAAATGGCTAGTATAATGCATGTGCCACTCTTAATACTTAATACTTGAACACTGTATTGATATAATGAGATACAGACAGGTTAATTTCCATTCAACGTTCTGAAGCTTAAATATATTGATGTGCCTTTTTTCTACAAAAAAAAGTATTGACAGATATGTTCTTAACACATAGTAGCTTCTATTATTTATGATCATAATGTCCCTGCTTCTTTGCAGTTGTAACCGAGTTTTCCAAAGCCCGTTGCTTTGGAGTCTGCTTCGGCGCGTACGCGGCAAAATACTTAATTGAGCATTGGCTTCTTGGGACACCTTGAACCCACCACAATTCATCAACAGATACCATCGTGCTTCCTGCGTCCATCAAGCTCCCTGTAGCTCGTGGTGTCCCCAGTTCATCAAGACCACCGTCCATGCTTCTTTGGACCATCAAGCTCCCTGTAGCTCGCCGTCCAGCACGGCTTGATGAGCTCGCTCTGATCAATTCAAATCTAAGCATGTGCGATTGCACTGCCCCGACTGGGATACACATTGTTCATGTGAGTTTTCTTTGGGCCATGTCGGAACTGGAGATGCCACTTGGCCTTTTGTACGAGAAGGCTGTTGTTTGAGCAATCTTTTTCTGGTTGGCCCCTTTCGCCTGCGGATGCCCAATGCAGTTGCTGCTTCTCTTTTGCCTTAAGTCGAGTCAGACTTTGCATTTTGACATAATTTTTTATGTGCCATCAAAAATTCACTCGTGTTTTTATATATCACTACTCTCTGACTGACATATCGGACTGGGATCACTAACATATCGGTCCCTAGGATCACGGTCTTCGTGTGATTTCAAGTGGCATATAAGTAACTTTATTTTATTTGGACCTCATACTAGTTGGATTTGTCTCCTAATCCACACCTAGGGATTACATGTTATCCACACACATATATATGGGGGAAAAGACCAAACAGTTCCAACAAATCTGCAATTTGTCTCCTAATCCACACTAATGTTGATCTCCTGCACTGAGGTGAGAACTATTCTTAACTCACACTAATTTGTCTCATAATGTTGCTTAAACAAAGCTGCACTATTTTGTACGTAATTTGCGGTAATCTGCGCGTGTAAAGGTCGATCGCATGATCGGTTCATGGTTGGGTTTGTGATCATCGATCCCGACCGGCACCACTGAAATTAGCAAAGTGGAGCACGTACGTTGCGCACTCGTTTAGTTAGGGAAAGCTAGGCTGGTCGTGTTGCTTCAGACTTCCGTGGAGACTCCAATTAAAAACATGCTTCTCTCACCCCATCATTTTTAGGAAAAGTACACTGATCTTAGCCACAGAAACTAGATGTTCTGAGAACCCTACTCACACTGCATTGTGCCGCACCAAACGTTCCCTGTAACTAACTACGACCAAAGCTTGCATCTTACAGTGACAATGAGTAGCCATGAATCGTATAACAAGAAGTGCCAAAAAAAATTAAGTTGTACAGTATAATCTATGACTTTCTAAAAGGCACCTGTCCAGATGAAATATGAGACTGTTTGTTTTCTCTAGTCTAAAATTTAGTCATGTCACATCGAATGTTTAGATACTATTTTAGACTATTAATGTAAACTATTTATAAAACACATTCATATTGGTGGATTATTCGCGAGACGATTCTAATGAGCCTAATTACACCATGATTTGACAATGCGATGTCATCATAAACATTTGCTAATATGGATTAATTAGTCTTAATAAATTTGTCTCGCGAATAATCTTCCAATTCTGCAATTATTTTTATAATCAGTTTACGTTTAGTCCTTTAAATTGATATCTAAACACATGATACAGACTAAAATTTAGTCCATAAACCAAACAACATCTATATCCTATACCCAAATCAAGACCTTTAATTTTGTGTTGTGTAGTTTCCCTATCCTCTACTAGCTAGTGTGCTGTCACGTACGTTCAATCATCTTCCAACGACAAAGTGGAAATAAACTATGGAGATGATCTTAATGACCAGCTCAAGACATTTTTCTTGAGGCGGAGAATTATGATTAAGGTGAGATTTACCGAGTTCTTATCTAGTGTGTAGTGGAGCTAGCATAAGAATCTTCCGCATAAGAATCTTTATCCAGAGACCGGCCCTAGTATTTTAGAGACGCGTGAAAAAACAAAAAACATAGGCCTAGCTATTAAACATAAATGAATGTGCTAATGCTAGTCTGGGTCTGATCAATATAACTAAAAGAATCACTAATTATTTAATTTGCTGATCAGGTATATTTATGAGCATGTACAGTAAGAGTGACATGTTTTAAGCTCTGAGACTGTAAAGCAAGCAAAGATTAATCTCCAGTGGTCATGAAATGTGCATCTCTCTAGCTTGCTCAGCTCCTACTCACCAAATGACATGTTAATAATGGTTATGAGCATTGAGCACCAGCCTTAGCTTCAAATTAAAGAATTCTTTCATGTGCATGATTACATACACCGCGTCATATAAAATCTGACCAGAAAAATATAATCATTGTACCTTGTGTCATTTAGATTGCACGGGTATCATGGGACGGACCTGGTCGATAGCATATTGGTCATAAACATGCACGTCTGACGTTGACACACGATAGAATTAAAAGACTAAAAGAGAATTAGCATGCATGGTACCAACAAAACGGTCAAAGGCACCCGTGTGCAGCCTTGCTAGCTAGTAGCTAGCAGGGGACCTTTGCTGCATGCATGCATATATAATGCACGCACCTAACTCTCATCATATCTTCCCGTGACACGTGCCATCGATATGATCGATCGATGACTCTAAATCCTTGATCAGGTCGAACACAGTATTGTCGCCAAAGTTGCTGAGCCAACGCGTGAAGAGAATTACCTTTCATTCAGTTCTAATTAATCATTAAGGAGAAAGGAGATGTGATTATATATCCAATGTCATGTTTTGAATTATTATAGTAGCTATAGCCTCGCTACCGGAAACAGTACGTTTGCCGAGTGCAATTCATCGAGTACTCGGCAAAACAATCTTTGTCGAGTGTACTAAAACATACCCTCGACAAATATTTTGAATGCACTAAATTTTGAAAAAAAAATGAAAAAATTGATTTGCACTCGGCAAAGAAGCCTAGGACGCACAACACAGAATCACTTCATGTGCCACGACTGTGTGTTCTGACAATTTTTCGCTAAGTGCCTAATCTCTTTGTCGAGTGCACCACGTAGGGCACTCGGCAAAACTTTTTAGCCGAGCACGCAGCCACGTGGCCCGTGCATGGGTTCACCAAATGCCACGCCGGGCACTCGACAAAAGTAATAAGTATTCGTCGAGTGCCACGTAAGCCTATTTTACAAGTGAATGCCATATGTGCTTTGACGAGTGTAGCACTTGGCGAAGTCATCACCGAGCGTATTCTAGGCTCACATGGGATTGAGAGGTTGGTTACCTTTGCGTTGTTGCCGCGCGTGTTGTCGTCTACGTACAAACTCATCCCAGATTTGACGCCCTACCAATACATAATACGTCGCCGTGTGTATGTATTAATAAGTAGCATAGGAAATTGATGTATACATATCCCCATCATATCCCCAATTCAAGATAAGTAGGAACTGCCGCTATAAATACGCACATTATATATATATATATATATATATATATATATATATTTAAAATCAATAGGAGTATCGGTGACCCGGCCACTTAATAGTAGGACTACATACTGGGTGAGTACTGCCTCACCGGCCAATGATGAATGACCTGTAGCGTAGTTAAATTGGAACAAGACATTTAATCGATGTTAGAAAGTTAAAAGGTCATTTTAAAATGTTTTCAAAAACAATGATAAAGAAAGTTGCTTAATTTAAAAATCAAATCAAGTGTTCAAAAAGCAGAATTCCCCACTATATCCCACGGGTACATCAGTGCATCACTATCGATCGAGCATTGAAGCATGCATGCATGCATGCATCATATCGGGCACACCGGCCACCATGCCACATTGCATTGCAAACGAGATCTCTACACTACTCTAGTACGTAGTAAAGTAATTAGCCGGTGGGTGCAGTGGCAACTGGCTAGAGCTAGCTAGCGACGAGTAGTACGTACTAGTTACTGACGTGTAGCTGCTAATACTTGCAATTATTAATTAACCACAACCAGATCGAGCCTGGATCATATCGATCGATCGATCGATCGATCAGGGAGTGGTACATGCGTACTATATTTACATGCATGGTGATGGCCATCGGATTCCGGCATATTGCGACGTTAGTTGGTGATCGATACTAGACCACAGTAGAATTACAGGTAGGAAGGACGAGCTAAAAATATTGCATGCTTAGGACTTAGGACGACTGAGATGAGTGTTTTTAATTAAGTGTTTATAATTTTTAGAGATTTTTTACGCTAGTTCGATGGGAAAGGAGCTGAGAAATTTGCAGGATGCATGTCTCCGCCTGCGGCAAGATTCCGCCATGCGCGCACACGTCCAAGTATATAAATCCCACGCATCCATCCACTGGCCCAGCAGCCGCCGTCGTTCGCGCGCGCGCGCGAAGAGAGAGATCTAGCGGTGGTGAGTGGTGACTGGTGCGTGCTACGGACGTGGACCCGGGTGGCCGGCGCCGGCGCCGGCGCGGGGCGCGCCGACGCGCCCGGATCGGACGTGCCGGCCATGTCCCCGCTCGCCCCGGCACGCAGCTACCCACCCCACGCGCACAGATATCGCGCGTCCGTCCATCTGCGCGTACGTGTGTCGTGTGCGCTCTGCAGTGGTAGCCGGCCGGCCGCACGCACCCGTCGTCCTTCCGGCGTCGATCGCCTTGTCGTCGTCGTCGTCCTAGCAGCCAGCTGCAGGAGCAGCTGCCCACTGCCTCCACTTGGAACGAACGTACGTACTACTGTCTACTGTCTAGACGTCTAGTGTCTACTACTGCAGTATGTAGTCCGGCCGGCTCCGGCCGGCCAGTCTCTCCGGTGATCCGGTTTCCGGTCCATGGAGATAGATCTATCGAGCGAGCGAGCGAGGTAGTAGCGATCGATCATGGCGATGTGGTTGATCAGGTTGCAAATGCATTGCGCGCAGACCAGACATGCATGCGTCCGATCGATTCGCTCGAACAGCCAGAAGCACCAATGCACCATCGTGCTGGATGCATGGATCGGAATCATCGGACACGACAACAAGCTAGCTTCAAGTAGTTGTGTTCACGTGAATAATTAAGGGTAGTTTAATCTTTTATACTACTGTATATTTTGTCTGCTGTCTGCGCCGTGGAGAATTAGTGATTACTATGCAAGTACCAGCTGGATGGATGACAGTGATTTAATTTCTTATATTCTACAAGTAATTTCATACGTAGCGCTGACTCGGATACTCTGATTTGCAAGAGCAGTACGAGTTACTGTCTTACAGACAGATATACCACGAGAGTAATTAAGCTAGCTAAGTGTGGTTAATGGCGCGGCGCGAGGTGAGTGTGAGTCAACGCCACTAAACCACTCCACGCCTTCTTCTCCTCCAGAGTCCAGCCTCTATAAAGCCTACCCGTACGTGCTACCAACTGCTCGGTACACACGCGCCCAGCACGTCGTCCCAGCGCAAAACCCCTCTCTCCTCTCTGTCGCCTTGCTCCGCTCCGGCCGGCGACGGCGAGGCGACGACCGCCGTGAGGGGATGGAGCCGGTGGGGCAGCTCGACGTGGACAAGCTCACTTACGAGATCTTCTCCATACTGGAGAGCAAGTTCCTGTTCGGGTATGATGACCCCAAGCTTGTCTTCAGCGGCGGGTCGTCGCCGCAGGGGGCGGAGGCTGTGAAGGGGACGCTGGTGAGAGGGCCAGCGGCGCTGGAGCATGGTAAGGTGTGCGTGCTGTCGATCGATGGAGGTGGGCGGGCTGCCGACGGGCTGCTTGCCGGGGCGGCGCTAGTGAGGCTGGAGGCGTCGTTGCGGCGGCGCACCGGGGATAAGGAGGCGAGGTTGGCGGACTTCTTTGATGTGGCCGCTGGGTCCGGCGCCGGTGGCGTGCTCGCGACCATGTTGGTCGCGCGGGGTGCGGACGGGCGGCCGCTGTTCTCGGCGGAGGACGCGTTGGCGTTCCTCATGCGCAGTCTCCGGCGCGGGTGGTCAGGTGGCGGCCTTGGCAGCCCCGTCCGCGCGCTGTTCCGCCGCCCCGGAGCCGCGTTCCGGAAGGTATTCGGCGACCTCACGCTGCGGGACACGGTGCGGCCTGTGCTCGTACCGTGCTACGACCTGGCGTCGGCGGGGCCGTTCCTCTTCTCGCGCGCCGACGCCGTCGAGACGCCGGCCTACGACTTCCGCCTCCGCGACGTGTGCGCCGCCACGTGCGCCGGGTCGGACGGCTCCGCGTCGGCGGTGGTGGTGCGCTCTTGCGACGGCACGACCCGCATCGCGGCCGTCGGCGGCGGCCTCGCGCTCAGCAACCCCACGGCCGCGGCCATCACCCACGTGCTCAACAACAAGCGCGAGTTCCCGCTCGCCGCCGGCGTTGAGGACCTGCTGGTCATCTCCATCGGCAGCGGCGAGTGCGAGCCGCGTCCCGCCGCAGGCAGCGCATCGACGTCCGAGATCGTCAGGATCGCCGCCGAGGGCGTGGCCGACATGGTACGGAAAACGCACGTGATTCGTGCCAGCAGCCAGCCTTAGCTAGCCATGCATCTCCAGCGTGTGTGTGTGGTCCTCTTCTTCCTTTCTCGCATCTTGTTCTTTGTGCTGCTAGCTCCTTGCTAACGCTTCGCTCCAACGCATCTGACGCCAGGTGGATCAAGCAGTCGCCATGGCGTTCGGACATAATAGGACAACCAATTACATCCGCATACAGGTTAGAACCAGTGAACCACTACGGCCATGGTTCATGGCGTTGCAAACTAGCTAGTATCATTCTCGCTCTTACCAGCTCGAGCCGTTGTTCTCTTTGATCTTGCAGGCGATGGGGTCGCCGCGGGCGAGCCGAGGCGCGGCGAAGTGCATCGGCGGCGGCGGCAATGGCGCGGGGTCGAGCGTGGCGGAGGAGATGCTGTCGCAGAAGAACGTGGAGTCCGTGCTGTTCAGAGGGAAGAAGCTGGCGGAGCAGACCAACGCCGACAAGCTGGAGTGGTTCGCGCACGAGCTCGCCAAGGAGCGCGACCGCCGCAGGACCAGCGCGCTCGCCCCCGCCGTCGTCAAGCAGCAGCCGTCGGAGGCGGCCGCCGGCCACCTGCCGCCGACGTCGTACTCCAACCTGGTCAACCAGATGTTCACCAGCATCCTGTAGACGTACGTGCGTGCGTGCCGGCCGACTGCCGAGTGATACGTGCTTGAGTGCTTCCGATGTACTCCTCGCTTTGCTGATTTTTGTAAATGCGAGTTAACGAAATGGCACGTGTGCCGTGATCTGTACGTAGGACATGCCTGTTTCTTTAATCTCTCTCTAAATCTTACAGTGCTTAATGCAGAGCTGGCGAGTTGACTAAAAGCTGTAAATCTAGATCACTGGCAATAGTTATAGCTGTGATGAAAGAAACACAAGGCCAAAAAATAGAAAAGACAAGGATCAGATCACTGAAAGCAGTGGTACGTGCTAGATTTAATGAAATAAAGCTAAGAAAACATGCTTGAGCAAGGTACACTCCTGACCTGAGCTGTGCAACTTGAAAACTCCAGACTTGAGTGGTTGCTCGCGAGTCGCAAGCTTCCAACCAAAATAAAAGGTTAGATCATGCATGCTCGCACATCAAGGGTAACGTGGCTCTCATGTACGGACATGGTGACGATGATCCCGTCCACTCTCCCCTGTAGTTAAGTTGCATGGAGAATTTCAGTGGGAGTAGGTAGAATTTTTCTAGCAATGTAAATTAGTAGGTACGCGCGTGAAATCTGGCCATTTCGTATATCCTACTCTATTCACCATCATTCTACAGAGTTCACCATGTGATGTGATGGATTCGGTTCGTTATGAATGCATAATGTATGGCCCTGCAACCCCCACACCCAGTAATTACTTTTTTATCATGTTACTTAGCCCTTTAACTATAATTAGAATTCTGATATTAAATATACTCAAGTGAAAATAGTACTAAAATTGATAATCTTTTAGGATTTTTTTTACTATCTCCGTAGGAGTTACGCAGCTGAGACAGGTTCTGGGGAGCAGGCCGGACTTGGATCTGCAACTGCAAGCTTGCAGCTTATCTGGATTAAAAACACGAAACCCGATGTGCGCGTGGTGACAGGCAGGGGATGTACTGGTTGATCCATCGAAATAGGTGGCGCTCCTCCTGCGACGTGGAGGCCTGGAGACCAGCTGAGCTGGGCGTCGACCAATTTGTTGTTTTCCAAATGGGTGTTAAGAAAACGCATTAGGTTCAGCTCAAAATGGAGGGATTGATATCTTTCCTTGCTCTTCATGTGGTTGGGGGCGTGAGATGATCCTAATCCCAGGTGATGTGCATGCATTCAGGTCCTGTTAAGAATAGCTTAACTCAGTGCATATATGGGTTAATGCATATCTTAGGGTCCGTTTGGGTGTTTGGATGGAATCATCCCATCCACTTCAAGTAGTGTTTAGTTTGTGGGCAGATTGGACAGAATAATCCAACATAAAAGAATATTCTTTCTAAATGTTCGATGGCTCCATCTGAATTTTTTTGCTGGATAAACTCATCAACCCTCTTTTGTGAGAGATTTCATCCTATTCATTCTCATCTACCTCCAACCAAACAAAAACAGAATCATCATATCTCATCTAACCAAACAAAAAATTGTATCACCACATTCCACACAAACTAAATAGAATTGTTCCATCCACTCTTTCCCTCAAACCATACCTTACTAAACACCGGAGATTGGGCCTACATATATATATATACTGTCCCCTTTTCAGCTTTCAATATGGTGTGGCCTAACAGAAATGTTGACAAACCATCATGTAAACAACACCAGACCATGCAAGCTAGGTAATAACTAGCTAGGCAATGCATGCATAAAGCATAATGATCTAGGTTACAACTTACAGGCTACAAAGTAGTGCTGGTGGTGGTGCAAAAGTGGCTCCAGGAGGTGGTAAACATGTTCTTAGCCAGGAGGGAATATAAAATTTCACTCCAGCCACACCAACCTGACTTTTCCAAAGATCAAAGCAGTAATTTGTACTGCATGCTACAGGATGAAGATAAATCACCCATCAGAAACCAGCACTTTTGCACCAGATGGCATGCATGAGCTCAGTATATATCACCATTATATTCAGGTAGGCATTCACTGGACAACCGGACACTCCCAGTTACAGCTGAGGCTTTGAGTACTGCATGCATGCCCACGCTATAGTCTTGTCTCCCTGCTGCTTTGGATTCCATGAATGCATAGGTACATAGGTCACACGTGTAGCATTACTATCTAAATCTGCCATGGCTTTGTATGTGCTTGTATTAGGCTAGTAGCCAAGAATCTATCTAGTCAGGGATATGGAACCATGCAACAACTTGCAACGTAAAGAGTTGGATCTAATCTCACTCCTTTTGCACAAAAAGGATAATCCGACCACGTTTGCAAAGCGATTTCTTAGAAAGAGGCGTGACTACCTATTGTAATTGGGGAAAAAAACCATTGTTTTGCTCTTCCCAGGGTAATATTAGTTAAGCAGTTACCAGCTTGGCCCCCTCTGTTATAGTTTAGTCTGGAGGAGTCAGAATGATGGATTATTTAGGGGTCTATGATCTTTAAACACAATATCACATGTTTGGCTACACTAGACGGGCTTTTTTAACGTTTGATGCTTTGTCATAGACGATTTCATAGTTTGTTTTTCTTAATGGAGTTATATACATATACAAATTAGATCTGCAGCGTCTGTCCAGGGAATCCTGAGTTCTTTGCTTTTATTTGTTGCCTCTTTGGTTCTCTTCCGCTTTGTACTGACCTGCTAAGTAATTTTTTGCCATAATTTTCAAGGTTATAGATTGTTTTTGATAGACAAAAATGATGTTAGAGCCATCATTTATTGTAAAGTGATTCTTCCTTTTCTATCCATGTTGTTAGTTGATGGAGAAATTTCTTGAAGTCTGGAATTTAAGTGATGGACATATCATCCTAACTACCAAAAATCATTGGTAAACCCTAACACAAGCAAGAGGATGAAATGCTTCTGTATTTGCATCCAAAATAAATGTTCGAGATACGGATACCGCAGTATCAACAAAAGGAAAATGACTGCTTACTTGACAGATATAATTGGGTGGCCACACGTACACCACCAGGACCATGAGCGTAGTGAACTTCCAATGAAGCTTTCAGAACAAGTGTTGCTCACCTGCAAGAATCAAGTGTGTGCAGAAGCTTAGGTTGTTTTGATCAAAGGAGTTCATAAAAAAAGACAGGTGTGCTGCATTGATCATTATACAGTATTACTGACAGCAAGTAACATATATGTACATATGCAATATATGTCTTACAAAGATGCAAACAGCAGCTTTAGTCAAATGTATTTTCCTACTATGCCATTTGGGACCTCATTTACAGATATAACAGAGTATACATAGTGCTCTGCTTCTTCAGAAACAGTGCCATTTTTTAGGGTAATATGACATAAGGAAAAGGAGAATTTCACCATACAAGGAAAATATACAGGCTCCCAGATACAGATTTATTAGGCAAGTATGGCTTAGAGTAGATAAAACACTATAAAACTGATTTACTCCAACAAATACCTATGCAGCATCTCACACAAGATGTATAACCATTTGTGTTCAGTATGCAATGCATTCATAAAAGAAATAAAAGACTGTCTATATGAGAGTACACCAGTGAATATCTGATCATTGGTTCATCATATTGAAGATCCCACATCTAATATACAACATAATAATTGTCATCTACATATGTAGAGGGCATTTGCCGAGCACATAATCATTCAATTGAAAGAACTTCATGGGTGTGTTCTTAGTCCTAAGAAAATAAGAGTTATACCACAAATTTCCAATGGGTTATATAAAAATCATAATACCACAGATGCTTATGAAGGGTGCCAGATTTGCACCTGAAAATTCATCAAATCCTTCGACGAGAAAGGGAAAAATGTATGCCGTGGCCACCGGGGCGAGCGGGAGGGCGGCGCGACGTCCGGGAGCCGGATGGCGCGGGGCCAGGCGGGCGGCGCCATGCTGAATCCGCCGGCTGACGCGGGGTCGGGATGTCGGCGGCGAGCCGCGGCTCCCCGAAGCGGGCGGCTGCGACGGCTGCCGTCGGCCGTCCAGGTCACAGCAGCAGCCGGCAACATTACATTAAATTTTAAAAAATCCTTGATTATTATTTTCTGGCCCAGGAAATCAAATATATGAGACTTTTAATCCAGATAATTTGAATCCGTATATTATATCCGTTTCCGTATTTAAAAAATATACAAAAAAATCTGAATCCACGTCACCTCCGTCGCTAGTAATATGTGCTAGAAATATCGAAATAATTGGCATCGTTATGCAAAGGATATGTATTAATATAATATTTATTATATGTTATAACTTTTTAACTTTTATCAATTTTATAAAAATATACATTAACACTTACAAACATCAAATCGGTTTAATTTAATTCAATATAAAATATGTATTAATATAATATTTATTATATATTATAGATTCGTATCTACCTAGCCGAAGCAGCCCAGTTGACAAGACCCATTTCACCAGGTTGGCGCGAAGGCCCATTAGGCCCAAGAACGTAGCTTGCTCTACCGGAGCGGAACGCATCTCCAAGACTCCACCGGCCACCCCAACGCCACGACCACCGCCTCCCCCTCCTCCGGTTCCGGTAGGTGCTGCTGCTCGCGGCGGGTATACGGAGGCGCACGTGCTCGTGTATCGCTGTCCCTTTCCTCTCACTCACCCGCCCACCCTTCTGTTCCAGATCTGCCTCCCCGGGCGGCCCGGATCTAGCCACCAACTCCACGGCGGCGTACTCTCCCGCGCCGCCGCCATGGTAAGATCCGTTCCTTCTGGCTAGTTTCATGGTCTTTGCATCACTCTGTGTTGTCGTATGTGCTGGGAAGGATCGCGTTCGTGTGGGAGTAACGATAGGAGGCCGCCGTGGTAAGATCCGTTCCTTCTGGCTAGTTTCATGGTCTTTGCATCACTCTGTGTTGTCGTATGTGCTGGGAAGGATCGCGTTCGTGTGGGAGTAACGATAGGAGTGGTTACTGCTCGAGATGGATCTCGTGTTGGACCGAGACAGCTGAAATTTATGCGTTTTCTGTTCGTTTTCGCAGATCAATTTCGTGCTCCTGATCAGCCGCCAGGGCAAGGTCAGGCTTACCAAGTGGTACTCGCCTTACGCCCAGAAGGAGAGGACTAAGGTCAGCACTCTGTATTGATTTTTGTAACACCGATCAGATGATGATGATGATGTTATTGTTTCTGTGCTCTCTGAGCATCACTTGTGTTGGTTGTTGATTTTGTTCAATAGTTAGAAGATATGCAGTGTAGTTCATGTGATCCATGGGCCGGAGCAGGGCATGCGAGTTGCGACTTAGGCTTTTTTTTTTGCTTAAATGTACATTTGTTATTACAACTGTGGTTGATATATCCTTTTCCTACTGAAAATTTTCACTTCTTGTTCACTGCATACTGTTCTACTCTAGGATCCGTCCTTATTTAGTGTCCTCCATGCAATGATCATATAATTGAGACTAGTCGTAGGGGGTATCGACTAGTCGTGATTACAACTAATCATGACTAGTCTCTAGTCGACAACAACAGTCGTCTCGGGGTTTTGACAATGTATATGACTAATAGCAGCATCAGGAAAGCCGCCAATAAGTGGCTATTGGCCCAAGCTCATGACAAAAATAAGTTCAGAAATGAAATGGCACAAGTCTATGGGTTCTGAAATAACTAAAACATCAATAGCTGAACACAATCACCCACTAAATAAGTAAATTATCATCCAATCAGAGGTCCTGTGCAAAGTAGAAGGCAGCAGCAGGTCATAGGTGTAGAGGCAAAATATCACTTGGCTGCTAGGGTTAGTTTAGTCATATACTGGGCTAGGCTGGGCCAAACCAAAGGCCTTATATTAGTCGGCCACGACTAATTTGGCCGACTAATCATGATTAGTTACGATTAGTCGGCCGATCAGCAAACTAGTTGAACTAGTCGTATCAAACGAGCTGATTGGTAGACAAGTTATGATAAGGTCGACTAATCGCGACTAGTCAGCCGACTTGAAAATACTGCCTTTATGTTGTGGTCCTCATGCCTCATGGTGATGGTTCTAGTCCCATGCTTGAAGGCATGCTGTTGGTGTTATCTTTTTTGTGCCATTTAGTGGGTTTATCGTTTGCCAAAGGATCTGCTCTTTTCACGCGACTAACATTATATAGGTGTATTAGTAAACTTATCTGTAATTTGCTACTGAATGTTCTTTCCATGCTTGAAGGCCATTGAATGTTCTTGATGGAAAAACAAAGTCTTTCAATTTATTCTTATTAAGTTGGCAATTGCTTATGTTTGTTGGTGAGCCACATTGTATTAGTTAATTTATCTGTAATTTACTACTAATGTTGAAAAGGTTATCCGTGAGCTCAGTGGACTCATTCTATCACGTGGACCAAAACTCTGCAACTTTGTGGAGTGGAGAGGTTACAAGGTTGTGTATAGAAGGTATGATTCAGGCATATCATAAATGTTCTATTGATCGTCCAGTCGCTTATGTAGCCTTACAATATCTTGTTAGCTCTTTTTTAATCTCTGTTTATAATTATGTTAAACAGGTATGCGAGCCTGTATTTCTGCATGTGCATTGACGCTGATGATAATGAGCTCGAGGTCCTTGAAATTATCCATCACTTTGTTGAGATACTGGACCGTTATTTTGGCAGTGTGAGTGCTTATCATACAGATTCTCGTTCATTTGTTTGTTGTACTGTTGTTCTGAATCTTTGTTTGAACCTTATTAGGTATGCGAGCTGGATTTAATATTCAATTTTCACAAGGTAATATACATCAATTCTGTTGAAATTGCTGACAAAGAGGATATGGGTTTGGAATTATTTGGATCTTCTTGCTAGCCTTTTGTCTTGTTAATGAGTTTTGGACTTGTTTCATGAATTCCCATGATTCATTTATCCAGGCCTACTACATACTTGATGAGGTTCTCATTGCTGGTGAGCTTCAAGAATCTAGCAAGAAAAATGTTGCAAGACTTATTGCTGCACAGGTACCAATCCTGTCTCAAGCTAACGGCTAACCTAAACTCTGTATTTTCTGGTTTTCCAGACTAGTGAAGAGTGTATATTTCGGGTGGTAAAATTTCAGTAGGGGTGTTTTGTGTCCTTCAGTATTGGTTGAAGCATCACCATCTAAAACCTCATTTGTTGTGCCACCTGAATATTTCACTGTTTCAATCCAATTTATGTTTAACATGTGAGCCAATAAAGTTGCACAACCTACCTTTTTTTGCCCATGAGGCCATGATGCACACACCATGTATAGCTCTGTAGTCAGACACTAAGAAATGATTATTTCTTGAATAATCTGCTATTGGAAAGTTTATAGTTTCATTTTTATCCTAACAGTTTGCTTCCTGTATGCAACAGGATTCGTTGGTAGAGGCAGCTAAAGAGGAAGCTAACTCTATAAGTAACATCATTGCTCAGGCTACAAAATAAAATCCTACTCCAGTCTGATGTTTGCTCCTTTGCCTTCTTTTGGTCTGTTGTAATGGTAAATGTAATGTACTAGTCGATTTGGTCTGTCCAGTTTCCAAGATACGACTTTCAAGGTGCCAGGATTCAGAATGAACATGATATGTTACTACATTATATTGTCACTGCTCCGGTTGGTCCAAGCAAATTTGTTATGAACTCATTGGTCAGTGTGTTGGCATTCTGAATGACTGAAGGCTGAAGGGGCAGGTGGTTCAGGGTTGCAAATTAAAACTTGATACAGTTTTCTCCATTCCCCAATCACTTGCCTTCTGCCTACTCGCTTCAAAAGGTAGGAATTCATCGAGCAAGAGGGGTCGGCTAAGAACACTGGTTATTCCTTTTGAACAATTTGAACAGATTTCTTTTGAACAATTTGACTCATTAGTGAAAGACTGGGGTTGATCGTTCAGTTCATATTTCTTTTCAGTTTATAAAATTTCGCATGCAACGCACCAGAGTTGTACCCCCACCCACTTCTCTGCTTGCCTAACATGGAATTCATTGTCTCAACTGCCAGGCATTGTCCTAACATCTTGTCTTTGCCCATCATAAATACATACACACACCTTGCTTCCTTCCCTTGTCAGTAACAATGCTCCAAAGTTGATAGTATCCACAAGACCACAACTTTCAATCCTCTGTGCTTCTTTAGTAAGATAAACAGTTTTGAGAATGGAAGACATCGAGAGAACATTTGTAAGCGTGCCAGATTGAACATGATCCACCTATGTCGTATGGGTGCTTAGGTATTAGTTATCCCCGGCAATTCCTTCATAGCACAGCGGTGACTATCTTCATTGTTTCCTTTGTTTCTCACCAACTCTGATTTGTTTCGGAGAACAAACCACTCAGACGTTGCAGGGTCTAGCTGTGTTTGCAGCTACAAGACAATCATACCATTACATTTCGTATTTCTGATTCTACTAGTATGTTGATATTACTGGTCATGATGCTAGTAGTATGTGTGACATAACAACTACTTGACATGTGCTCGGTAGAGTAAGCTTCTTTTGATGTTGAACTAAGATCAAAAACTCATCATAGAAGACATTTACAAATGTTAGCTCTTTATCAGTACATCACCCTGCCCTCCACTTGCATGCTCTTGTCCTGAGACATTACAGGACAATAGTTCGGCAGTGGATTAACCCCCAAAATTGATGTGATGTACATTTCTTGAGTGAATTTTGTCCTCCCTGTCTTGCTCCAGAGACGTTATTTACTGCTCACCAACCGCTCCTTTTTCTTATCACAAGAGAAGGCATGTATGCATTGGCATGCACACAAATTACTAATCACATCACTCGCTGTAAACATCTATCTCACCACGTGTTACCCTTCGTCTCGGCCTCCGGTATGATCATCGCCGCTATACAGATTCGTTCTATTATAAAATACTAAATCCAATTATATATTGTAATATTATGGAACGGATGGAGTATCATTTGTAATTGCGAGTATTGTACCATCCGTAATACATCCTCTCCCCTCCCCTCCCCTCCCCTCCCTTTACTTCCTATGCCTTTTTATTGCACAATGCTTCAGCAAAAACTGTGTATAATATATGCATACAACTTTCTTTGTTTCTGCAGTTTCCTTCTAGTGATTTTTGCTTGTATGGCTCTTAGCCTGACTGACTGAGGGTTGAATGCTTGATAGTATTAGTAGGAAGAGAATATCATCAGGATTGGAAGGCATCAGGATGACTAGTCGCTGGCTGAGCGCATCTCCTCGCGCATCCTAGCATAGTGTTCCCCGGATCAGGTCGCCGAAAAGGATGCCTTGCAACTATGTCGAATGGACGAGCAGAAACATGCGATCCAGAATTTTCTACATGCTCTTAAGTCTCATGGCTCCATGATCAGCCCTGTTGGAACTCGGAACTAGAGTGAACGGCGTAACTGTACGATTTTTCATTCTCAAGAAAGAATTGGACAGTCAAGTGCGTGTTGCGTTACATGAAAAGATGGACTTCAAGAGTTGAAGTCATGTTCTAGATTTGCAGAGGTAAATAGAGAACAAAACGTCACCACAAAACTGAGAAACCAAACGTGTGGCGTCTCTGCTTTATTAAATTTCTCAAATAAAAAATTTCTACTTATACTTTATTAAATTTAATTTCTCAAATAAAAAATTTCTAATTATATTTTATTAAATTTATAAATATGACAAGTTCCTTAAATAAAAATATTGCTAATTATATTCTATTAAATTTATAAATCTGACGAGCAGACCCATATTTTCACTTAGGATAGGTTATTTCTTAAATAAAAATGCTAATTATATTTTATTAAATTAAATTTATAAATCTCACAAGTGTTTAATTCACGTACAAGTGGATTAAGGTGTCAAAGTGGAAAAACTTGATCACATTGATTATCTTATATTTTTTATGAAAATAAAACTGACAAGTGGGTCCCACATTTCCATGTAGGATGACATGTGGTTTATACATGCCAACATGTCATTCTTGGTTATGATAAATACACATGTATATATAATTTTGTCACAAAAGTCATGTCTTATTTGCGTATGACAATTTTTTCTTAGCTTTAATGACAATAATTTTTCGTCATTAAATTGAATTTGTAGTTTCAAAACGTCATAAACACCATGATTTTTTGACGAATAGCTCTGTCGTTGTCACGACATATTCATCATAGAAGGTCAAAATTCTTGTAGTGTGTGATGGCCAGGCCAATTGGGTGGAAGGCGCACGATGACGGCGGGATTGGTGCTAGGGTTTGTCGACGGAGAAAAATTGGGGGAAAGGTTCCATCGGGAAGACAAAGCTAACATGCATGCGGGGCTGGGCGGTCAGCGAGCATGAGTGTGGGACACGGGCGCCGAAAGGCGGGCCTAGGGTGGCAACGGGAGAGGACAGGGTGCAGGCGCACGCGGGAGTGGGTAGGGGAAGACTGACAAGTGGGCTCCACTTGTCAGTGAGGGCGTAAAAGTGGTCTAGGCCGGCGAGAGAACGGAGAGAGACGGCCAGATATATTTAAATTCTTTTTCAATTAAAATTATTTCTGAAATTCATTTGTATTTTCTATGCTAGTTGCAAAGTTCCTAAAAATTCAGAAAATTAAAATACTGTTTTGACTCGGTAACTTAACATAAATTTCCCAACTCAAAACTCAGATTATTTCTTAAGGTTTTCAATCCTTTATTATTTTCAGCCTCTTTGTTATTCAATCTTAATTATTTTATTCCAAAAATGTTATTTTCTCCGTTTATTTATTTCTGAAATCTCAGGGCGTTACAGAACGGGTCGGTGTGTGTCTTGTGGCAGCGTTAGTTTCCGTAGCAGCTATCTAAAAAATTTGTACGTGCAGCCGCAATAACATGTAATTTGTACGTGGAGAGGTGGGGATTGAAATTGCCCTGTTTTTGTGCTGCATCGAATTAGAATTAAAAGAGTAACATCGTTGCATTTACATAGTGTGTGTGTGTGTGTGCTATGCCATCGTTGACATGACCTCCTGGAGGATGGCCTTGGTGTCGACATAGCAAGACGCGATCTTGTCATCCTCCTTGTCGGTGCAGGCCAGCTGCAGGCGCTCGAAGCTGTCGAAGAGGCGGGTGGCGAGGTCGAGGAGCGGTGGTCGCTGGTTGGCGTCGGCGGCGGTGATGATCTTGTCGAAGTCGTAGTACATGAAGGTGGACTTGAGGCGGAGGTATTTGTTGACGTAGTTGGAGGCGTCGTGGCCGAGCAGGTCCTCCAGCGCCAGCAGGTCGAACGCCGTGCTTCGCAGCCTGTACGCGTGCGCCGCGAAGCTCGGCCCGATGTCCGCTATGTAGATGCCGTTCCTCACAAACGAACGCGTCCCCGTCTCGCTATTGTTGAGCTCCTCTGCAATTAAGCGTGCGTCAGTGCCACTACTGCCTACTGCCTACTGCCTGCTCAAATCACTAACATGATGCTGGACACTGTACGTGGACGACGACTCACTGTTGAGTATCTTGGGCACCGGCAAGGGGAACTCGGTGAGCCACCAGCCGTTGTTGGCTGGCTCGTCGGCGGCGGCGCGGGCCGCACGCTGCTGGAGGAGGGTGGTAGCTGCGGCGAGGCCGAAGGAGAGCGAGAGACACGCTGATCTCCGCCCGGTGGAGGCGTGACACGCCACGACGAGGAGCATCCTAGGCTGGCTGCTGGCAACGGTGAGGCCTGGATGCAGATAAGGGGCCATGGCTACGGCGACCGGAAGAGTGAAATGGATGGATAGCGCGCCGGACGAGGATGAGGAAATCCTTGGCTGCTGCTGGCAACGGTGAGGCCTGGATGCAGATAAGGGGTGTTTGGATCTGTCACATCCGAAATAAAATCCCTGTTCGTACAAAATCCGAAATAAAATCCCTGACGCCGCCAAGTCGGCAGATTACAGCATTACAATTCAAGCCATGCTTCTTGATCGCAGTAAATTGGATTATTAGCCATCAAGTATATTTTTTTACCTAGAAATTAGTCCCGGCCTTCATTTCTTTCTTTCTTTCTTTCCAACCAGGAGGATAAATGAGCATATGTCATTCAGATAAAAAGTGAAGAAAAAACTCCCAAGTAGGCAGATGGGGACTGCACATAGAACAGTTCAATTACCATAATACAGCTTCTAGATAGGCTTTGTTTTCTCAATTTCTTACACATCACAGTAGGTACAGCTGCACTGAATTCAGATAACGAATGGCAAGGTAGAATAACAGAATGCGCAGATTTTACGTACGCTCGGTGGACGGACAATAAGCAACCACATATGCAGTCTACATAGCAGAAAGCGTAAATACCTCTTGCGAACTTTTGTTCTTCTGATTTGACAGGTACAATAGGCTAGCAACTAGTAATAAATAGTAGATGCCTTTGACAGATACCTGAATGGCTAGTGACAACACGTCTAAACTCAACCTGGCAGCCGCGTGCACAGCTGATGTAATGAATTGCTCAGAACCGCAGCTCCAAGGGACGTGCTACATAGCAGTAAAGTGTAGATTCGAGCAACCGCTCCCTGCAAGGCAGTCCAGTTTTGAGTTTGGATCAGGTACACCGTACACATCAAGTGGTGGCAAAAGCACAGGACTTCACAGCAACAGTACATGGCGCACATACCCGTGCGAGTTCATGTCTTCGAGGTGAGCTGAATTCAGAAGCACTTCTTGTGAACGATGGATGGACCCGTTTCATCGTACTCACCCTTGGTGATGTGCTGATTTTGTGGGAAAACGATCTTGGCCAATATTGCACCGCCCAACCAGGCCGAGTACCTCGTAAGGTTTTCGGGCATATATTCTGGCGGCTGGAGGAATGAGGGAAGGGTTACTAAAGACCAAACGGACCTGGGGAAGGGTAGGGAGGTTACCTTTACAAGAGATGGGCAGATTGCTGAAACAGACAGGTTTGCCTCTCTCTGGAACCTATCTTCAAAACCTTGAGAAATGAAAGCACAGATATTATTTACCGTGAACCTGAGTTATAAGGCTCTTAGCTAAATAATAGGTTTCAGATGGTTTTAGATATGCAATACGGAAAGTCATTTTAATCAATCTGCAAACATAAGAAAGCAATAAAGTATGCAAGGCAACAGTTGTGCCAAGAAACCAAGAATAAGAAGTACTGTATGCGGTATATATTCACCAAAAGTATTTCCTAAGCAATCATGCACCAAATTTTGTTTGCATGAACTGCTGATTGCAGCATACCAGTTTGCAGAATTGTGAAACTCAGAACTATCATTGACCAGCCGCACTTCTCAAATTCTCCATCACATAATCAGATTAATATTGAAAACTAACAAATTCAAAATGACAAGAACAAGAGATTGCCTAGACTTCTAAAGATTCCAGTTCCTTTCCCACCAAACAAAATTTCTAGGTTCCAACAGTGTGAGTTCTCAAAAGGGGAAACTACATATTAGCCACATACAGAATGCTAGTTTAGATAATTGCATCTACATAATCATTCCATACAAAATGCAATTTTTCATCTTGAATGATGATGCATTCCACAAGCATACATTATCACCGACAAATAGAAAGCAGAAAGCCTCACAAGATGTTTATATTCTTAACAGTTAATGTAGATGTATTTTCTATGTAAGGTAAAATACTAAAGAATCTAATAGTGCAAATCACAAAAAGGTTTTTTTTCAGAGGATAGCAGATTAGCAGTAACTAACCAGTCATAGACACAGTGCCACCACACAACATAGTGTTTTCAAGCAGCTGACGATGGTACTCTGGTGCAACATTTGAGACACTGGTAACCAACTGGTGAACAACGCCATAATCTTCTAAGCCCAAAATGTGGGGTTGATATAAAGCCTCACCAACAATGTACCGCTCTTTTCCAATTGTTATGACCTGGAGGAAGAAGTGTTTAGAAAATACAGGTTTGAATGCATTGAGGACAATAAGTAGCCACCAAGACATGTGATCAACCAAAACACAGAAAGCCACACAACTATCATGCATTTTATGAAGAAACGGATTACACAGAAGAGATACAAGTAACAGGGACGAAGTAAATGTTGAGCCCTATTATAGAACAGGGCAACAGGCCATTTTAGAGCAAGTGAATAACCGACCTGTCCATCTGGAAGAGTGTGCCTTTCTGGTCGGCATGAGCTTCCTATAGCTTCAAAGGCCAACTGATCTTCTGCGCAGCATGCATACTGCTCTTTCAACCTCTCAACATCAGAAATGTCAATGTTTACTGATGGATTAGATTTTTTGAGTTCTTGCACAAATAGGTTTGTCAAGTCAGTTCCTCCAATATCAAACCTCTTCGATGCGATGTGTTGAACAGCACCTTCACAAACTGGGGCAATATCTGTTAAAATAGAAAACCATGTCAATACAATGTTAAGCTCCAACATGATTGTTGCTTGTTTTGTCTTGTATGTCCACTACCAAACTAAACGGTGCTTATCAAACCACACCACAAAGCCAATGCTGAATAACATAAATACAATTAACAGGTGGATTTGAGTTGTTTCTATATATCAGTAGATCAACTTGGTATTGCTGTGCCCTGCTGAGATGTGTTGCATAATCAGATAATCTAGTTAAATAAATGGATTTTGAATCGGCCAAATAAATGCTTCTCTATGGCTATAACAAAGAAGTGGCAGCTACTCCACAGTTATTTCCAATAAGTTTGCAATCCAAAAAAAACGTGAGATTAAAACTACACGAGCTGAAGAATCATGGTAGGCACATTAGCTAATGATTCAAAAGTGGAACCATAATAATGAAAGAAGACTAACCTAAGAATTCTCGGAGTTCACTGGCATAAGGATTTCTGTCACCCATGTATGGTATTCTACAGTGTATGTGTAAACATCGCTAATCACTGGGAGACACTTTTTGTTGCACATTTTTTGAGCTCAAAAGGGAACTGCATATTTTCCCAGCAAGCCTTCGATATGTGCTGCTTTGCTCAATGGTATTCTAGAGTAAGTAAATAAAAGATGTAGAAAACAGTTTTAACAGCAAATTGATATTTTCAATAATCCAGAGTGACTGAGTGAGCACACTACTGATTTGGCAATGTTACCTATTTTCCCATGCCCAATGTCCACTGTACAGCCTGAAATACGTCCAATAGCATAAAGTGATAATACAGCCTGTTCAGAGTCATAAAATCCTGATACGTTGAATTTTTCAAACATAAGTTGCGCCAGTTGCTCCCGAAGTGCCTGGATAGGGCATAATGAAAGATGGAAAATATAAAGTCAATTTTTGAAACAACAGAATAATAACTAAAGCAATGCATTCACAATAAAATAATGAGTAAATACAAATGGGAAAGAACTCTGGAAACTAGAAATGAAAATTTCATATTACAGCGGATGGCATAAAACTCTTAGTCTCCCCCTTTTTGGAACTGCCTGGCTTTTCAAAAACACTCACATCTCTTTGGTCTTTGGATGTAATAATCATTTGAGAGCGTATTTTTTGAGTAAAAACAGATATTCCTGTAACCAACTAGATTACATAGCACAGTAAACATACAACACTTCAATCACAAACTAGTCCTTTAGGATGTTTCATGAAATGTCAAAAGCTGACATTACTAGAATTTTCATTCCTATTTTTGCAATACAAGTATGTGGAAAATAGTGCATCAGAAGGAACACCGGATATTCAGGTAGCATCTCTCAGTAAATGATTGTTTTGAAATGATACACAGGCATAGCTGCATATTGGCTACTAAACACCAAAATTGATTTTATAATGCAGAGCACACATCAAATTGAGCCAGAACTAGAATTTTCTTGAAGATTGAAATATTTAATAGAGAACCAAAATAACACAAGGGATGGCAGTTAACCTATAATCTATAGCTAACAAGCTTGATGCAAAGTGTTAAACTCACTATAGGCACCTCATAAGTCATAAACATAACATAAGGATTCACCCCATCATTTAGAATATGATTACCAAATGTCCCTACAATTCAGAGCTCAAGATTTCATCATGTAAATATATGAGTAAATATCATGTAGGCCACTGGATTATATGTGCTACCATACATACTAATTATCCAGTCAAGCTTTGAGGGCACATATAACAAACCAAGTTAATTGCATAACTGTGAACTTAGCAGACCGAATTGCCCTTTCTATTCCATTAGATAAACCAAAACTTAAAGTAGCCACAGATACTTGAGTCAACACAATCTGGACCGGTTGTCACCTGTCAGCCCAATCAACAGGTTCATTGCATGGAACAATAAACACGCTCAAACTAAGAACGAAGTCCATCACCTTCGGTGTGAAGAGTGGCTCCGTGAAGAGGATCTGGCCCTCTTCCCCCATCTCCCACCCGATGTTACTATACAGGACGTAGCTGAGCATGTCCTCCATGGCGTCCCAGTCCTTGACGAAACCGCGAACAACCGGCTGCACCACCTCCTCCACCACCGCGCCGTCGCCCAGCTGGCCGTCCTCAACCTCCAACTTCATCTTCGACGGCATTACCTAGCCACCAAACCGAAAAACACTCGGGTGATTCGCACAGAACCAACGGAATCAAGAGCGGACTGGCGTGGGGAGGGAGATCTGGCCGCTCACCAGCGCGGGGCCCTGGTCGGGCAAGGCGACGCCGGCCTTGAGCAACTTAGAGCCTGCGTCGACGACCACCGCTTCCATGGCCGGCGGCGGGAGCAGGGGAAACCCTGGAGCGCGGGGCAAGAGGAGGGTTTGGGAGAGGGTTTTTTTTTAAAAAAAAAAGAAAGCTCTCCCCGGAAGCGAGTCGCGGGAAAGGGAGATAATTTAGCAGGAGCGAGGAGCCAGGCGGCAGGAAGAAGAAAGCTTCGGAGGTAGCAACCCCGGATTGTTGAAGCAAAGGAGATTGCAGGGGAAAGGAGAAATTAGAATTAAGATTTTTTAGATATATCATTATAATTATCGTGCTTTGCAATTTTGCCATTGCAATTCGTCTATTTAGATATATGACATTTTGAAATTGCAGCTTTCACAAAATCTAATGACATATTTCAGATTTCTCTAAAATTGTAATGGTATATTTCGGAATTTTTAAAATTTGTAATGGTATAATTCGGAGTTCTCTGAATTTGTAATTACATGAATCTAAATACGTGAATTATAATGAAATTTCTTCAAAGTCGCAAAATTATAATGGCATGGATGCAAATTTCCCTAGAATTAAACTGCACGTAAGCACTCTACCATTTGTATTTTTAAATGATATATTTTAAAAAATAAATTTCAAATCTGATAAACATTTTTTAAAAATTACAAAAAAACATTCTATTGACCGATGAAGTATTGATCTAAGTCATAATCTAGATTGAAACGCCGACAAAGCACTAGATTCGTCCAATTAGCACTGATCTAGCGACCGATAAAACGTCGATCTATCGTTCTATTGGTGTTTCAGCTGTCGACAGAGCGTTGGAATCGCCCGATCGGTCCAATCAACCTAGATCGGTCAATGAAGTGCTGATCTAGAGCATAGATATCTAAACCGGTACTTGAAATACCGATATAAGGTTAGTTTTGTAATTTTTCAAAAGTTTCGTAAATGTATCGTTTGAAAAAAAAACATCTGTGTGCATTCTGCCAGGGCCCATGGAAAATACTGTGGTGAAAGCCTGCTATCCTTCTTCGGGCCTCCCGGCTCCCGGCCCATCCATGAGTGACATATAGTATGAGATTGGTTAGCTGAATGAAATTGAATAGTATGAGATGGTCTTAGATAGATTGATTTGGGATGAGATAGTACTGAATGAGATGGTACAATTAGATTGTTTAGTTGAATGTATTAGATGAGACATGATAATGATTAGTTATAATTAATAACATCTAATTATAATTATTTTTCACTAAAAATACTTAATAACAGTTGATCTTAACTGATTATAAATAATTAGTATAGTTAACAAAAATTGGACTGCGTTGTTCGCTTGTTTTTACTGCACGAAATGGTTCAGCATCTGGAGAGAATATTTTGAGAATCTGAACCAATCCATACTGAATAGTTTCGTACAGTACATCCAACCAAACACTACCTTATTTTTCGAAGCTGTACCGAACCATCCAGAACAAGTTTGGTTCAAGCAACCAAACACTACCTAAGTAATGCAGAATCGCCGAACGCTGAGCTGAGCTCCTTCACGCTTCAGCTAGCTCGTCATCCGTGTCAAAACTCAAAACTGCTAACACTAGCTTTGCAAGCTGCAACTGTCATTCCCTTTCTTCCCATCCAATTCACTCTCAGAGATACACAGGTGACTTGCTCTGCTCCCTTTGCTAAGGAAAAACGATGCCATACAAAAGTAGAAAGCATATGAATGTTGAAGTTCAGACTGAAGCACAAAGGTTTCGTGGTGTAGTTGGTTATCACGTCAGTCTAACACACTGAAGGTCTCCGGTTCAAACCCGGGCGAAGCCACATTCTTTTATATTTTTCTCACCATCTTTTTTTTTGTATCCTTATTACATTAACATAAGAATGCCCTCCATTTTGTTTAATGACGAGTTGATATTAAATTGAGTACGTCACTCACACACTTAACGCCTAATGTTGCCTTCGACATCAGTGATGTTATTACGTGAAGAACGGATAAAATTTAGTCGTAAAAAAAGTCATTCCCACACTTGTCCGCAGCTAGCCACATCCTGCTTAAGTGCTTAACTCCATCTTAGATGTAGCACGCATATTTTACCACTGGAAATTAAAGATCAAGCAGTTCCCAGACGTCGTTGAAACTGTACCATGGATTTCAGGAACGAAGTGTCATTTTTAACACAAGGTGGGGATGTAGCTCAGATGGTAGAGCGCTCGCTTAGCATGCGAGAGGTACGGGGATCGATACCCCGCATCTCCATTTTCCTTTTTTTGGTTTTCCGTCGCTTCCATTTTTGCCTGCGATTTTGTGAGCTACTTGAGCTTCCAGATGAGCTGTTTGTCAACATCTCGCAGTTAGGAGAGCTAGATTTCATTGTGCTTCTACAAGAATGCAAACTATAACTTAAGTTTATACGTTGTATTTCAAATTTTTGCTACTGAACCGAACTTCTGTGATCATCATGGTATTGCTGGTACCAGTGAATTCACGGACAAAAAATTGCTGACAGTGGCGTTGTGTGTCTGAAGACTGCAGTGAACTCTGAACTCTGTGTTGTGTGTCTGTGGCGTTGTGTGTCTGAAGACTGCAGTGAACTCTGAACTCTGTGTTGTGTGTCTCTGGAAACTGCAGTCAGCCTGTCAGGTTGTGCTCAAAATTTGCTCCAACACAAGGGAATCCATCAAAGATGATTCAAGCCAATGTACCGTGGAATCGATGTGCATCATACTATATTAATAATAAGTCATAATAATAATTAGTCGATCAGTTTGATGCAATTTAGGTGGCAGTGCATGCCTTTGACATGCATGTGGCTTTCAAATCTCAATTGTTGAATCGATCAGATTATTCAGAAATGAGAATGCAGGTCACCATGATCCAACCTAACTCCATTCCAGCCAAGCTATAATGCCTCCATGGATTGGTCATGCGTCTCCTCACCAGCAGGAGCCAAGAAAGCCAAAGAGCTCAGCCCAACAAGCGCGCGAGCATGGAGAAGAAGCTACGCATACTCCTCTGCCTCATTGTCTTCTGCGCCGGCTCCGGCCACGGCCTGCGCATTCTCCACGACGTCGACGGCGAGTACGGCCAGAGCTTCGTCTTCGGGTCGAAGGCCGCTGCGGCTGGCGCCGAGACCGAGACGCTGGACCCGTCGTTCGACGACTACGAGAACGAGATCAGCCGCGTCGAGTTCGAGCCGGATATCGGCACGGCGTACGCCGCGACGGCGGCGGCGCCGGCGCCTGGCCCGGCAGGGGCGGCGGGGGACGCCGCCGGCAGCGGCAGCATGAAGTGGTGGCTGCCGCCGTCGACGATGCCGTCGTTCCCGCTGTTCCCGAACCCCGGGATGCCCGGCCTCGGCATGCCGCTCCCAGGCATCCCGTTCAAGCCCATCGGCTGGGGCGCGCCGGCGCCTCCCGGCCAGGAGCAGCCGGCTCCCCCCGCCGCCGAGGACGACAAGGACCCGAGCACCAACCAAGTCGTCAACTGAGAGGCCATGACGTGGCACCTCCAAGCTGCACGCGCACCTGGATGATGGCCATGACGTGGCAGTTCACTCCTACAATTCTACTATCCTACTGCTGCCACGTGCTCACTTATCACAGTTCTACTATCACCACTCTTTGATACTCTCTGATGAGACGAAGTGTAAAAACTTTGATGTTTCTAAATTTCTATACCGTAAAACGAGGCAAAATTTATCCCTTTCTATGAATTTGCATGGAATCTGATTCGACGTTTTCCTGTCCTTTTGTTGAGTTTGCAAGATGATTTTTTAAAATAATATTTTTTTAAAAAAATTAAATCACGTCAGCTCCAGTCGGCACTTCAAGTACCGGATGCTGTCCCCTTATCAAATTCTGTCACGTCGGTTTCAGTCGGCACTTGAAGTGTAGACTAGAGTTGATGTGGCACCAGTCGGTACTTCAAGTGCTGACCAAATGCTACTTTTGTAAATTTTTTGAACGAACCATATTTTTAAAAAATATATTATTTTTTAAAAAATCTTTGCAAGATAGTATTTTTTTCGTATACTATACTAATTGTTTGTAAGGGCCCGGCCCATTAAGATGCTACAACTGCATAAAGCCTATAAGGCCATAGCCAATAAGCTCATACAAGTCGCCTGAGCGGGCCCACTAAGCAGAGTCCAGATCGGCGCGGCGGAAGATCTGAGCCGTCCATCAGTCCTACGCGGTTAGGGTTTCTCCCATCCGGTGATACCTAGCTCTATATAAGACGGGAGATCAGGTTGGCCAACTCCCAAATCTTCCGCCGCCGCCGCGCCGTCTTCTTCGTAGTCGAAAGCGGATACCGACAGCGCGAGCTTTGCCGCTCCGGCCGCCGCGATGAGGGCCAAGGTTCGTACGCGTTTACCCTTCCCTGCGCCTGTATGGTGGAAGTGCTTGGTGTGCTCGATGCGTGTAGTTGGGATTTTGTGCTATGCAAATTGTTGATGTTTCTTTCCGGGTTGCGATTCTCCGTGATGATATACACAGATGACGAGTCCGATCTAATCCATTCCATTAAACCATGGGGACAATCGAGGCATTTGTCTGAGAGAATTGCACGTCGTGATTGCTTCTATCTAGATATTGTAACTTGTTCATGTTTGGAAGTCGGGACACTTCGTGTGTTCATGTTTGGTAGTAAATGAGGATGTATGCTATCCATGCTCTTTATCTTTTTGCTAGTTTCTCATTGATGACGAAACACAGATGACGAGTCCGATCTAATCCATTCAACCATGGGGACAATCGAGGCATTTGTCTGAGAGAACACTTTTTTCTTTGATTTGTTTTTTTATATTTTTCTGTTAGTGGTTTTGGCATGATGAGGATAAGTTATTTTTTCCTGATCTATTTGATGAGAAATACCTCCTACTCATTCTGAATGCCACACCATGTATTTTTGTTTTCTACTTTTCATTCATATATTAGTGGTGAAATTATTGTTCTGCTACCTAGAGACATGATTATATATAAAAAATATTTTTTTCTGAGATATGATTGTATATAAAAATAAATACTTTGGGATATGATGAAGAACAATTGGTCCGTGTTTCTGATCATCTTGTGATGAATTACAATGAAACACTCAACTTCTGATTCCCTCGAAACACATTATATTTTCCATTTGTTAAATTGCTGGCATTTGGTAGATCTGTTTGTCTACTTCAATGTTAGACAGTGTACTGATGTTGTTGAGGATTATGTTGTAATGTGCAGTGGAAGAAGAAGAGAATGAGGAGGCTCAAGAGGAAGCGCCGAAAGATGAGGCAGAGATCCAAGTAGATGTTTTCAGCAGGGGTGAATATAATCTTGCATCTTGGTGTCAACGCGTTGGGATGATGATGCCTTCTGATTCTTGATGTGTTTTGGCTATAACTGTAGATGTGAAACCTCCTCTGGGTTTGGTTAATTCTAGCTGTTGGAGAGTCTGTCTATTTTCTTAGATTGGTGTTTTATGTAACGCGACCATATTTTGTTTTGACAGTTGATGTGATTTGAATGAAGTGCCCTGTGGCAACATATCCCAGCGATTGGTTCTCATATCAATCATATGTCTTTAATGTTTGCTCTTTGATTTGCATTGCGGTCAAGATAATATATGATTGTGCATTGATGAATTTTTGCAGTTCGTTTCTTTGCCTGTTTATAGCGCTGCAGATATTTTGTTGTCTGTAAGAAATGTCATAGCAAGTACATGTGTTCTCTCTGCTGTAAATTCCATGTTCTATTTCTGAAAATTGAGGATACACTATTCTGAATATTGAGTTCAGTATATTGAGGATCTTTTCGATGTTGAAACACATATATTGGCGATTCAATTGCTATATATATAACTGTGATAAAAAATCCAGATTTTGATTGTTCTTTGCCTGCCATTGTGATGAATACGAATCAATCAGTAAGTGTGTTTTACGTGAGCTGTGTGTGAACTTGTGTTGAGCAAGCTACCGCCTACCTGAAGCAGATGAGAGGCACAAAGACACCAACATGTATGTTGCTGTCAAGCTCACTCGTCGTCTCGGCCAGCAAACTGAGGCACCAACCATGGAAGCCATGGTCGGGGCAAGCATGAGCTAAAAAGCATCCGCAACGTCGCACAGGCGGCCGTCTTCCACCGCTCCATCTGATCGTTACCACTCCATGATGTGTATACTCTCACGAGATCGGTGGCTGGCCTCAGGTGGACAGGTTTGTGGAGAGCAGCATGGTGGTCGGGCCCGGCTCTGGCCTCGCCATCCAGTACCTTGGCACGCGTCTCCGGCGAGGGTCAATCACCGGTATCCTTGGAATACCCTCGCAAGTTCTGATTGTCGAAGCAAACTTCTTTGGGTCACTCATTGTTCTGACAGTGAATGCTTAAGCTCCTGACCTGAATTTCTTAGATGTCATGCCTTGTCAGTTGCATCTAATCCATTCTTGGGGTTGATCAGCCAGGTCCACCATCAGGGTTGATCCGGGATAGAATGCCTAAATCTCAATTGTGCAAATGACCCTACTGTCTGATGTTGCATGCTATTGATGAATCAACAACATGAGCAGAGGTTTGTTCCATAGAGGCTAGTCAGTATGTTTAATCTTTTTCGACACAGCGGTTCAAAATGTTTGAAGTATGAAGGTGCACAATGAATCAAAAAAACTTGCAGTTGTCATTGCTGAACCTGTGTGCTGTTGTCCAGGTGCATGGAACAGCTCAAATCTGGCATGGGAATGTAACCTTCCTCTCTTAATTCTAAAGAAGACTCTTCAAGGACATGTAAATATCTTCAGAATCAGGGTGACTTTTATCTGATGCAACAAATAAATGGCTGGTGTTATTTACATCTACCCAGCTGTAACCAGGTATCTTCTGAACCTTCTTATCCTTCATCAACCTTCTTACTTTTGACACACCATCCCATCGTCCAGCAACTGCATTGATATTGGACATGAGCACATAATAACCAGAATTATGAGGATCCAACTTAAATAGTTCTTGGGAAGCAATCTCTGCAAGTTCAACATTGCGATGCACACGGCAAGCATGGAGAAGAGCACCCCAAATACCAGCATCTGGCTTGAAAGGCATGTCAAAAATCAATTGCAAAGCTTTATCCAATTTCCCTGCCCTACTATATAGGTCAACCATGCAAGCAAAGTGTTCCATTCGGGGTGCAATCTGATGTTCCTCAGTCATGCACTGGAACAGTCTCAATCCTTCTTGAACTTGTCCAGCGTGAGCACAAGCAGAGATCAAAGCGAGGAATGTTATATGATCTGCCCTGAATCCCTCTTCTTGCATACTGTATAATAAACTTACTGACTCTTTAACAAGGCCATAAGCCCCATAGGAAGCAATTATACTATTCCATGACACTTCATTTCTCTCAGGCATGAACTCAAAAACACGATGAGCCAATTCTAAATTACCACATTTTCCATACATATCTATAAGAGCACTCTCAGCAAATAAGTCTGCTCTTATGGGTCCCTTTATGATGACACCATGAATCGCCTTTCCATAATATATAGCTGGTAAGCTTGCACATGCTGATAGTGCAGAAGATATGGTAACATTACTGTATTTTACTCCTTCCATACACATTTCACGGAAAAGGTCAAGCGCCTCTTTTGGTTCCCCATTCTGTGCAAAGCTTGAAATCATAGAGTTCCATGTCACTTCATCCTTAGAAGGAATCTTAGAGAAAATATAATGGCTCAGGTCAAGCCTGTCACATTTTGCATACATGTCCATTAGTGCACTCTCCACATAACACCTTCCTTCATATGCATTTTTCAGAACATAACTATGGATCTCCTGACCAAGCTTCATAGCTGTCATGCTAGCACAAGCAGGCAACATGCTAGCAATCATGACGGCATTTGGTTTGATGCGCTTTTCCAACAAATATCGAAACATTTTCACAGCCTCTTTGCTCATCCCATTAAGAGTATAACCAGAAATCATAGTGCTGCCAATAACCACATCAATGGCCTTAGCAGAATCATATACCATTTGTGCCATCCTCACATCTCTGCACTTGAAATAGTTATCCACCAAAGCACTCACCAAGAAGGCATCCATGTGCACACAGCTTCTGACAATGTAACCATGTATCTCCTTCCCCTGCTTGAAACCATTCAAGGCAGTCAAAGCCGGTAACAAGCTCACCAGTGTAACTGCATCTGGTCGAATGCCGGTCTTCTGCATATCACAGAACAACAACAATGCCTGATCAATAAGCTCGTTTTGCACACAACCGGATATCATCCCATTCCAGGTTACCAAGTTGTCATGCGGCGTCAGGTCAAATAATCTCCAGGCATCATCCAAGCATCTGCATTTTGCATACATAGACACCAATGTGTTAGCCACTGCCACCTCAGGTTCTAATCCACACTTCACAGCAAGGGAGTGGAGCTGCACCCCAAAGAGCAAGTCAGCCTCTGTGGCAGAAAACAGAAAGAAAGCATGCTAAAGTTGCAAAATTGGGTGTGCATCCGCTCCCTCTCATGTTCCTGAACAACCCTGCAGCGGTCGGCACGTCCCCAGCCTTCACATACCCGTCCATCATCACATTCCACAGGACGCAGTCCCGCTCGGACATTCCGTCGAACACCTGCCGCGCATCCCAAAGGAGGCCGCCGTCGGAGTACATCTTGATCAGGGCGCTCCCGACGAACATGTCACAGTCGAGCCCCAGGGTCCGCGCGGTTCGGTGCACGAGGCGGCCGAGAGCGATCGCCCCAAGCGCCGCGCAGGACTTGATGACGTAGGGGAAGGTGTGGCCGTCCGGAAGCGGAGCGGAGGGGTGCATCCACATCTTAAGGTAGAAGAGAAGAGCGGGGCGGTAGTGGCCCGCCATTGTGAACCCCCGGATGAGCCAGTTCCAAGGGAGCGCGGAAGCAGCCGCGGCTGGCGGGACCGAGGAGAAGATCGCGATGGCGTCGTGGAAGCGGCGCGCGAGGATGTACATGCCGATGAGGCGGGTCTGGAGCGCCGGGCTGGTGACATGGAACCCCAAGGTGACGGCACGCGCGTGCACTTGGAGCCCGAGCGGGAGATGCGACGGGGAGACGCAACCGCGGAGGAGGGCGAGAAGGCGGTCGGCGGAGGCGACGGTCGTTCCGGTGGCTGTGGGGGACAAGGCGGTGTGGAGGCATGGCCGTGTCGGTGTTGGCTTATAGTGGCGGAGGAGGCGGTGGCGCGGGAAGATCATGACAACGCCGACGAGGGCGTCGAGGAAGGAAGCCGACTAGCCGAGGTGCTCAAGTATGCTGTTTGATTTGAGGATTCACACTTCCACTCACACTTGCCATCTATCTCTCTCTCACCTCCGCTTCGTCTCTGACAACTGTAACAGACCCCGCCTTCCCGCGCCACCCATCAGCAACGCTGCCGCGCCTCCATGGCGATGATGCCTCGTGCTGTCGGCTCCGCGTTCGCTGGATTCACGCGGATCCCCGCTATGACGCCGAAAACCTCTGTTCCTTCCTCGTGTTGTCGTGCACGTCCTCGCCTCCTCGGCCCTCCTCTTGCACTGGTGCCGGCGCCGTGGCAGCGGCGCCCGGCGGTTCGCGCCCGGCCGCAATCCGCGGATCAGCATGAGACTACGCGGCGGCATCGTCGTCCTGTCGCCTGCCCAACGTCGGCAAATCCACCCTCTTCGACTTCGATGCTATCGTACGGAACTAAGCGTGCCCCGCGCCGCCTTCCTTCCTTGCTACTTCCGAAGGATTCGCTTTGTTATGCGCTCGTTTTAGCTGGAAGCAACTCGAGAAGAATTGAAACCGAGTGATCTCACTTATTTCTGGTTTTGAGTAAGTTCATCTCGATTCACGCGTTGGTTTTGCAGGAGGATTTGAAGTATGTATGCGGCGTCAATGGCACTGCATATCAACTGTTTGATTCTTTGCCACAGAGATGCAGTTCTCCAACGCTTTCACATCGTTATGATGCTTATTTAGATAGGAAACTTTAGAGATTTCTTGCATTTATTTCTCATTTCCGATCTGCACAACGTGTTGTCTTGCAGCAGTGATGATTGTTTGATGGGAAATTTTTGATGTTACTGTGAAATACAACTGACATGCCATGTCATTCCTCGTAACAACGTAATGTGGATTCTGCTCTCAATGTTATCAGGTTGAAAATGGGAAGGCACAAGCTGCATGCTTTCCTTTTTGCGCCATGAACCCGAACATTGGAGTCGTGGCTATAGCTGATGCTCGCCAGCATGTGATCTCAAAATTCGGCAAGTCTCAACAGATGACCCCAACATCCATTGAACTTGTGTACATTGCAGGTCTTGTCAAAGGAGTAAGCAATGGAGAGGTGCTGTAATTCCATTGATATCTTGATTTTGTGTTGGGGCATCACTGAGCTTGCTGGTTGATGCTGTTTCTGAATTTTGACTTATTGACTAGTTTATAGACCATGATACATCAGGGACTGGGAAATCAATTTCTTTAAAACATCAGTGAGGTTGATTCCATATTTCAGATCAGTTTCTTGTCATCTTTCTAAATGTGTTTGCCATAAGATATTTTTCAAGTTCTGGAAACTGTAACTTTGCATTTTTGGCATGCCCCATTCCAGTGTTCATCAACCTTTCATTTTTCAAAAGACAAACTTACATAGTTCTCTGGTAGATGTCCTTTTTGGCTACTTTTGCTTCTTGGGACTTGGATAGCATAATTGACAAACTTACATAGTCGTTGAATTTTAAGGGCTTTTGACTGGATTCTGAGGTTGTGCGATATTTTGAAGATGATGATATTGTTCATGTGAATGGGAAAGTTGATCCCAAGTCAGATATTGATGTAATTAATCTGGAGCTTATATTTTCTGACCTTGAACAGATAAATTCTCTAGGACATTCTCTTGTCTCTTTGGCTGCTTTATAGGGTGGGGAAAAAATCATGTATGAGTTTAATTATCTGTTTTCTTTTTCCCTTAACACTGGCAATTTTGTTCCAAATGCAGATAGAGAAAAGACTGGATAAGCTTAAAGATCAGAACAAAAGACCAACAAGTAAAGGTGAAGGTAAGATATACAGGCTCTTCTCCTTGTTTGGTGTTTATTCTAGATTCCAACAACTCTCACAGCTCAGGAACAAGCAGATAAATCAGGACTGGAAAAGATCCAGACTGTGCTTATGAATGGAAAACCTACTAGATCTGTTGAGTTGGCTGACCATGAGAATTGAAAGAAGCTATCCAACATCTTTGTCTGCTAACTATGAAACCTGTCATTTGTGCTGCCAATGTAACTGAATCTGACCTTGCTGAACCTGATGGCAATGCTCATGTCAAAGAGGGGGCCAAACTAGCAACAGAGTTGCAGTCTGAATCTGGCATGGTTATAATATCAGCTCAGGCTTGTAATACACATCTGCATTTGAGAACACTTTTTACTTACAACATTGATCAACGTACTACCTAATATGTCACCTATCTAAGTTAATACGATACAAGTCATTGCCATTACCCAATGAGCTAACTGGCTACGGGTGGATGGATCGATATACATCATATAGCACAGATCAATGGCATCATATATATAACTCTACTTCACACACACACATATATATATATATATATATATATATATATATATATATATATATATATATACACAAATGCTGTCTTACACCACGAGTGTAGAATAACTATTCTACCGAGAAATCTACTACTGAGAAAAAAGTAGTGCTCAATTGCTATTCTACTGAGAAAATCTAGTACTGAAAGTTGTCGGTGTAGAATAATTATTCTACACACGTGGTGTAGAATAGCGCTCCCGTATATATATATAACATAGTTATTACTTACACATGTAAACCTTTCTAGGATTTTTATAGGAATTTTAAAGTACTCAAATTCTTTGAAAATTTTCCTATTAGGTCGTTTGGAATAGGATTGAAGCTTCAAAAATTCTTATGGATTACTTTCCTCCATCCCATTCCATAGAATATTGAAACATGAGCTTAAACCTCACTTTATTTTTCCTTTGAAAAATCCAATGCATTTTCTTTGAAAATCCTATGCATTTTCTTTCTTTGCCTCTCTTTTTCTTACTACAAATTTCTATGGTTATTTCCTATGATCCATCCAAACACATCATTTTTAAAATTGTTGTGTTTTATATTCTTATAGTATTCAATTGTATAAAATATTCTAATCATACATTTTTCCTACCCCCGTGTTTCTAAAATCATGTGTTCCAAAAAGCCCTAAATCTTTGCATACAACAATGTAGTACATACCAATGTAAGAACACTAGTTATATACATAGATGGCTATATGGCCTCCCAACCCGAGCACGAGATGGGTTGATCTTCGACTAAATGATCGGGTCATGTCGTGCTAACTCAACGGATGGTATTAAAATCGACTCGTGCCACCCCGAAAGCCCAAAAGCCCGATGGGCTCAGGCCATCCCAAGCCCACGTTTGCAAGAGTGAGTGGAAGCAATGGTGGCCCACGTTCCCAGGCCCACCTTGAAGGCGTGCCTACGTTTGCAAGAAGGAAAAGAAAATCGTGTCGCGACTGTGGGAAAAGAAAACAACGTGAGGGAAATGGAAAACTAATGGTGGGCAAAAAAAAACAGGTGGCATTTCCCAATACCAATGGCGAGAAAACACATGGGCTCATGGGATATTTTGTTGGATTGTTCATGGCATCTGACCAATGTCATGCCTACTACGATGAACATTGAGTCATGCTAACCTATAGATTTGTCTCTCGGCTCAAGCATGACTCGATGTTTCATACTGATTGGGCCGGCTCGATCCAATGAAAAACTGGTCGTGTCAAGCTTCGACCTAGCCAAAATTCACGTACCTTGTGCTAGCCCACGTGGCTCGGTCCATACGAGTCATATGACCGTGTATAGTTATATAGAACATTATTATTCGGCTAAAACTTTATTTAAAAATTAATGTCGTATTGTTGCGTCCAAGCCATGCTTAAAGTATTTGTTTTTTTACTTTTCACATTTTATTTACCAGTAAATAATTACATATACGCCTCGCCGCAAAGATTAATTTATGACATATTAGGGAGCAAGATTAGCCCTGCAAAAAATTAGAATAGCAAATATTAGATCCGTTCTTTCTCCGAGCATCTCCGGCTCACGCGCAGGCCGCCGCCGCCGCCGCCGCCGCCGCCTGGAGAGATGGACTCCTGCGGCTTCGATTCCACAGGTCGGGAATTCTCCAGCGCCGCGGAGATGTGGGCACATGAAATTGGCGTTGCAGCCACTGCCCCGGCCTCCGCCGCTGTAGCTGAAGCCGCCCCGGCTTCCGCCGCCGCAAGCAACGGGGACGCCGGCGAGGAGGCATACGGAGACGGGAAGCGTAAGGAGTGGTACTCCAAGGCGATCTCCTACTGGCAAGTAAAGAACGTTCACTCAGCCCTCCTCTCAAAACCCTAAACCCCCGATCCAAATGCGTCATTCCTCGCGGCGAATTTGGCTACATGCTACTACTTGATTTGGTGTATTAGGGCGTGGAGGCGTCGACCGAGGGAGTCCTGGGAGGGTACGGATGCGTGAACGACGTGGACGTCAAGGGCAGCGACGCCTTCCTCCGCCCTCTCCTCGCCGAGCGATTCGGCACCGCGAAGCGCCATCTCGTCGCCCTCGGTGCGTCCACTTCTCTGGGAGATTTTGCCCAGCTCTTCAGACTAGTAATTGTTAAAGCTATGCAATAGATCTTCAGGTCCCCGTGATCTACTTGGTCACTTGATTGATGCCTGAGTTTATGGCAGATTGTGGCTCAGGCATTGGGCGGGTTACAAAGAATTTTCTTCTTAGGCATTTCAACGAGGTATGCCATTAGACTTATCTTCTCTACATGCATCTTCTGTCGTTGTATCCACATGATATATTGGCAAGACCAATGTGTTTTGAGTTTTTTCTCTAGTGGAGCATGATCAAAGGCGGAGCCAAAATATATACATCACACTAGGATTGATCCAACTATTCTCAGCTAATTATGCAATTTTTCAAAGATTTTCATACAATTTTATAGGCAATAACTAGCTAGGGGTGAGGCTTAAGCCACAGCCACCCCACCTCTGTCTCTGCCCCTGAGTGTGAATTTAACAATGTTTTTTGTCTGTAATATTTATCATTTTTGTGTGCTCTGTTTGTTTCTTCCAATGATCTGTTTTAAACTGGAAATGGGTCCTCAGGTTGATCTTGTTGAGCCAGTGTCCCATTTTCTAGAAGCTGCACGGGAAAAACTTACTGGATGTATGGAAGTAGGGCAAGATACAAACAAGGCTGCTAACTTTTACTGTGTACCTCTTCAGGTTACTTTTTTAGATCATTGTTACTGCAAGTTTGATGCTCTTTGCTATTTGTTGTTTCGGTCACTATGATAACATTCATTTCTTGCTTCAGGACTTCACTCCTGAGGAAGGAAGATATGATGTAATATGGATCCAGTGGTGCATAGGACAACTTCCTGATGATGACTTTGTTTCTTTTTTAACCGGGCAAAGGTGACATGTTTGACTCAGATGTTATGCATATTTTATTGTTATAATCATTTGTTTTTATTTGTGTTGAAGTATTCATCTGTGCTTGAAATTTTAGCTTTTAACATCTCTGTTGTGTGCAGAAAGCCTGAAGCATGCTATAGTGTTGTTATACCATGATTTTTTAGAGGAATAGGAAAAATGAATATTACATCTTTCCCTTTGATACAAAGGCTTACAGATAAACTTCTTATGTGTGAATTCAGTGTTGTTTGTTTGTTATTTATCTGCAAAATCCTGTCCAGTGAACCAATGGTGCTGGCACTTCTTCCTTCATAGGGGGTGCTTATTTCTCCTTTTTCTAAAAAGGAGAAGCCCAACTTCTTTGCAATAAAAATAATTTTATTTCTATTTGTAATTGCCCTAAAGCCAAGGCTGCCAAAAAATGACAAGAAACTCTAATATAATCTTTAAATTTAACTGTAGATGTACTACTATTTTTAAGGGAGTTGAACTTCTATTTTCAGCCTATTTCCATTTTTATCTAGTGAAGACTATCAATGTTGCTGCACTTATTTGTACTAGAGATAAAATCCAAGTTAAGATTAAGTATATGGATATTTCGTCGGTATGCATTTTAATTAAATTTGATTGATAATGTTGCCTCCAGATTGGGCTTAAACCTGATGGATTTTTTGTTCTGAAGGAGAATACTGCAACAAACGGTGAGTCACTATATCAAATGATTTGTCTAATTACTGTGGCATTCTTTTTGAGAGAAAATTAACATTACACCTTTCTGGCTGTCAGGATTTGTTTTGGACAAGGAAGATAACAGTGTCACTAGATCTGATGCATACTTCAAGGAGCTGTTTAAAAAATGTGGTTTGTATATCCACAGCATTAAGGTATACATGCCGTAAGTATGAACTTTACGTTTTTCAAGTCAATCATCCAATCGTTCAATTATAACAGGACCAGAAGGACCTTCCAAAGGAATTGTTTGCGGTCAAAATGTATGGATTGGTGACCGAAAAGCCGAAGATTCAGAATAACGGGAAGAAAAGAAAATCTAAAAGGTCACCCCGTTTGATTCGCTCTTGAAGTCTCCCATATTAGATGGGCTGTTACACAAGCACATTTGTATGGCAATGTATTACTATTTGTTTGTGACAAGTTCCAAGAACATTTCATTTTGAACAGGCACTGATTTCCTGGGACTATTTTTTTTCTTTTTCAGTTGATGATGGATTATGGTTACTGTTGTAGCGGATGATGTTATGATCTCGTGATTATGAGGAAATATGTTTCACTAGGGGCATCTGAACTGAATTACATGGTTCCCATGTGATTTCAATGCTCCAACTGTCTAGATCTGAATTATTGTTGAAAAAAGTCATTGTCGATGAGACGACTCAACTGGGGCATCAGGTGATAAACTGGAATCTGTTGCAACTGGAAGAATGCCATTTCATTTTAGAAATGAAAGAGTCCCAGCGAATCTATATAAATTATGTTGAAGTGTGATCTCTGCTGTTGATGGAGGTATTTGGATGACTAACAAGATCTGCGAATGCTGTTGAAGTGTGATCCAATGACATGGTTCGTATTTAGATTGTGGGAAAGTATCCTGTGCACATCGGCTAGTCGTGCACATGGTGCACATGTGAGATCTCCATCTTCAATCTGTAATCCAACGGACAACAGTAGCTGGGGGTTATCGCAAAATGACAAAATGAGGGAGGTGGGAGGTGTTTTCTGCAAAAATAATCTGGTGGAGTCGTTGTCCATTGGATTACAGATTAAAGGTGAAGATCTCACATGTGCACCATGTGCACGGCTAGCCGATGTACACAGGATACTTTCCCTTAGATTGTAATCATCTACGAATAAACCAAACCTGAACATCCAATTGAACTCGTTCAAGCAGATGAGGATGGAGTCAGAACAGTGCTCCTCCCTACTCATCTTGGTGCTTTTATGGATGCTTAGGGCAGGCTGTACATCGCTCCACCTAGTTGGCATTGTTCCCGGCGCTGCTCATTCCAATAGAAAGGAAGTGAACACGTCGATCTTCGGATGTATCATTTGTTGATGTTCACTTGCTTTCAGATGAATGAAACATACATGATCGAGTAGAGAGAAAATAATGAGAGTGCATGGCTTATATAGAGTAGCGAGCTAGATGTCGATTTTAACATTTGCAGAATAAACTTCTTATAAGATTTGTTCTTTGCTTCGTCTCTATACATAGATGTTATGGTCTTATGATTGCTTGCATTGAGTAAATATCCCAGTCCTCAATTCATTGATATCAAAAGGATAGTTACTTGTCTAATCTCATTCTACATTTCAAGCAAATGAGGCTATGACATTTGGCCGTTTGACAGTGAAAAGAAGCACATAAATGGTCCATAAATAGCTTGAGATCAGCAAGAAGCAGGTCATATAACTGCTAGTAGGTGGAGTAGGTTTGGGTTTCAAGAAGGGCAGCTGAAATGTTTGTGCACAAACATACAAAGTGTTTTTAAGGAAAAAAAGTTAAATGTGGAATCAGGTTTAAAGTTTTGTGGGTACTAGTGAACTCTATAGAATTCGGCAGGGAATTGTTTCGAGTTTGAGCGAGCATCTTGAGGTGTTCATGAACGACCATTAGGCAGCTACTTCTTACTAAACCCCTTACCACACTACTTATCTATTCAGTAATGCCTATGTTGCGGTTACACTTTTACAAATTTGTTCATGGATCACTACATAAGAAAAAAAGTTAAATGTGGAATCGGGTTTAAAGTTTTGTGGGTACTAGAGAACTCTATAGCATTCGGCAGGGAATTGTTTCGAGTTTGAACGAGCATCTGAGGTGTTTCATGAATAACAATTAGGCAGCTACTTGTCACTAAAACCCCTTAACATACTACTTATCCATTCAGTTATGCCTACGATGCGGTTACACTTTTACAACTTTGTTCATGGATCACTACATTAAGATTCTAGAAATATAGAAACAGAGTTGGAGAGGTATAAAGATCCAGCGAAAGAAGATAGTTCTCTTTTATTTTTCTTATAAATTTTAGACGTATCCTCTATCCAATTCGACTAAATGCAAGAAACTTTGTTCGTCTTAGATCATCCAATTTCGACCTACATAAATCCGCACATGAAATATACAGGCTCATAGAGTTTGGCCATTATTTTTATATCATTACTTGCACATGCATGAGCACGTTCGTGCATGATAGCTGCCGCTGCCATTAGACCGAGGTATCTAAGCTGGTGACATGGAGCAGCCTGATAGATTAGCGGAGATAATTATGAGTTGCTTACTCTAACTACTCGTATATTATATAATCGAAGCACAACACTGCTCCATACGATAGGTTTAAAGCATGAACTCGTCAAATCCAGCGGACGGATCTGCCGAGCGTTAGCTCGCTCGCTGGTTGCCTCCTGATGCCATTCATTCCTAGCGCACGCGGGAGCCTGTGCTATGCTTGGTATTGATCGCTGCTGGTTAAGTGGTGGTTCAGATTTTATATATACGGTGGGTCAGCTACATCCTGGGTTGTCCCAATATTTAATACTAGATAGTGTTTGTGTGTTTCCGTGTCACTTATAAACTAGTCGTATAGTTTAATTATCTTAATATAATCATTAATTACTAATTAAATATGATGGTTTAGTATTAATTGTCTCTTGTCATGTTTTAGATGTTGGGTAGAGTTTCATGCTTCACTCGTTTAATAGTAAACAAATACTATTAGTTATAGAATTGAAACTGTTTTAAGCTGTTTGTCATGCTTGTTCATTTCATATAGTATATCAATTCAAGGCCAAAAACTAGATTGATGTCCTAGAAAGTATGAACTCATGCCTCTTCCTGATGAAACTGGTGATGAACAAGTAACAAGTATAAGCGAATGCAAAAGACAATGCTCTCTTGTTGATGATCTAACTTGCTAGACCTTGTAGATGGAAGACATAGCACCTCGAGACTTTGTGTCAATCAACAGACACAGAAATAAGCCCATGTCAAGAACACGCTCTCAGTTCCCGCTGCCGCTCATTCCAATGTAAAGATGTGTAGTAGACATAAACACATCCCAATAGCAACAAAATGGTTTTTTCTGAAATATTCATCATAGGTTTTGGTGTGCTCTGTTTGTATCTTCAATGATCTGTTTGAACTGGAAATGAGTCCTCAAGTTGATCTTGTTGAGCCAGTGTCCCATTTTCTACCAGCTGCACGGAAAATCTTACTGGATGTATGGACGTAGGGCAATATACAAACAAGGCTCGCTTAATGGCTACGAGATATATGTAAGAATTATCAAACCACTTAATTGCTACTAGATACATGAAAGAAATTAGTAACATTTGTCATAGCTGTAGACGACTTGCTCTGGTTGCTCTTCAATAAATCTAGCTGCCAGACAACTCATGACAGTCGAGATGCGGACCCAGAAAAGAGCATCTCGCATCTGCGAGTGATGCTTTGAATGATTGGGGGCAAAATCACATGAAAAGACGACGAATTTTGTAATTGCACAGACGAATAAGCTGCTGCTACTGCTAGCAACATGGCAAGACTAACCCATTATCTGAACATTGGACGTTAAGGCAATGAATGTCTTCACCCGCATCAAAGCAGGACATCAGTACACCACAGGCAGAACAAGGGCTGTGCCTAACCTCAATATATTACATATCCTCTAAAATTTCCCACACAAAGAATACATTTATGTGTCAGTGAGACTCAGTTGTTCTTCCCGGTGGTCTTCGACGGAGGAGGCAATGTCCCAAAAACAGCCATCCCATAGTGATGAAGTGATGCCAAAGCCTTTATTTTGGATTCTGAAGTGGTGGTTGAGGTGATACCGCTGCATAAAGACAGTTTGTGAGGAACGCGAGCCCCATCGGCTTTTGGATGGAACAGCTAGATAATTTATAGCTTTATGAGTGGAGCTATGTTGTCACCTTGAGATTTTTTGCTGGGTCTTTGGATGGTTGTCCATGGTGCAAGTAGTAGTGAGTGCAGTCATACATCACATATCCCAACAGGCCACCGCCAAATAGTGCAGGAGTGGTAGATGGAGTTGCAAAGAACGCCACAAGCTTCCAGAACTGAAAAAGGAATATTTTTTCTCTCGATTTAAATGGACCATGTTATGTGGTCTTGTGAATGAATTTTTTGAGTGGTGACATAAGCTCCACTCTCATCAAATTCTACGATCAACTCTCATGTGTAATATGTTAAGGGAAGTACCGGCACACACAAGATTGCTGTTTGCAGTAGGGGGAATACAAGTCTGAGCGAATCCATAGGATGCTTATGGTGGCATCCATGAAGAAGGTAATGTGCTGTGTTTGACCTGCAATATTGCATCAAAAGACACTTGCTGAGAAGGGAGAAGACCATAATAAAATGTTACCAAAAGAAGTTGATAATTTCTTACCAATAGCTTTTAGTGTCAATGTGGAATAGGAACCGGTGCAAAGTATACTCAATCAATGTCCAAATAAATATTCCAAACAGGGTCATTACAGCTAATTCCTGAATAGTATGACCCATCTGAATAGATTCACGAGCAACCAGCAGACGACAGGCAGCCATATTGTTGGCACAGCCCACCATTTTGTGCGTGTTAAGAACTGGACATGAAAAGATTTTGTTATGACAGTTCAGTTTCCAAAACCATCATTAACAATGAAACAAAATAGTGCATTACCTCCAGGACATCATTCCAAAAAACGTGGACCTTCCTTGCTCACAATAGGTTGGTGAACCCATTCCTGATAGCGTTCCTCGAGATGGCCAACCTTCATGCATAAAATATAAAATTCAGACCAAAACAAGAAGTAGGTTACTTCAAATGCAAAAGGAAACTGAATTAGTTTTATTTACAGTTCCAGAATCTTACAAGTTAAAACTACATGGTGCTCTTTCATAAGAAAGAATAGAACAACAATTCGTACCACATTTGTTGCTTAGAGAATTACAATTCAGCATTTCAGCAATTGAGTGTGTGGTCCAAAACTAAGACTTTGTATGCAAGAAGCAATATAAATGTGAACATGCGAGGGCACGATTTGCATCGGCAAGTTCTGCAAATTATACTACTGCAAAAGAGCACCAAGGAGAGAGCAAATGAAACCTGGAAAACAAGAGGCTGTTCAGATCAACGGTGAACTCCTGGACAACCATCTTCCTCAATCTGCCCTGCATCATGCAAGCCACACATATAGCGCACACGAACAATCAGAACTGAAGAGACGAGATCCAAAAGCAACACTCCTGAAACTAGAAAAAAATCGCAATGGACAGCCCGTGACCGCTATTAAACACCCATCCTAATTACTACAGAGGATGGCATGATTACCACCTTTGCACTCCCTGACGTTAACGTTTCTCTGCCGTGCAATGCAATCATACACATGTGACTCACTACCACACAAGCGGCAAGCTTCGTCTCCCTACGTAACCGTACGCAACGATTGTTCATACGAATTTGGCAAGAACTGGTGCACGAATCTGACTAGAACTAAATCGTCACGACAAATGCAGGATCGCAAGGCACATAAATCTCGTTCTAGATCCAATCTATTCCTGCCAGGAACGCCTCAATCTTCGAACCAGAACCGATCAATCCATCGACAATGTCCCAAAACCCCACTAGCATTCTGCTTCCACTACGAAACTAGACGACGAGGGATGAGAAACCAATGCCGCAGCCATCGAGGAACTACAGAACAGAGCACACAAAAACCGCCGCCCGCCCGCCAGCAGCCAACCAACACCCCCAGATGCGCTCGAGATCTGAAAGAGGGTCGAGTGTGGGTCACGCTACCTCAGACGCAGCGCCAAGGCGGCCGGCCTCTCCCACCGGAGCCCTTCTCCTTCCCCCTCGGGACGCGCAAGAGAGAGAGAGAAGGGAAGGACGAGAGGAGGATCCGGATGGGCGACGCGAAGCGACGGGACGGGAGGGGGAGGCGTAAGAAGGGAGGAAACCCAGGGGCTTTCCTGTAAAATGTTCGCGCCCGCGTCGTTGGGTTTGCGGTGTCCGACTTCGCAATTAGCTAATTCTTCCAGGGATGCATCCAGATGATTTGTTATTTCGACACTTCAAAATTGCGTTTGTATTTTGACATTTGACCGTGTTTAGTTTGACGTATAACGAGGAATGGAACGGGATGGTTCAGAATCATCTTGTTGTTAAAAAAATCAGTATCACATGGTTCAGCATCTACAGAGAATATATTTCTCGGAACAGTCGGTTTCACTTGATTCCATCTATCCCTCGAACTAAACTGTAGTATCCCATATAGGAACCACTCCATTCCGTTGAGGAACCAAACACTACCTTAAATGGTACTCTCTCTTTCCCATTATCTCCATCACTAAGCGTTTTTTAGATTTCCCACAATCTACATCATCTAATATTGAGTCATTAAAGCAGCAGATCGTATTATGTGCGAATTGATTTAGAGTCCACCATCTGTCTTTGGCTTCCACTTTTATTCTTCTTTTACTAGTACTCCACATGGCCACATGCAAATGCAGTTGAGAGTGTGAAAAACAAAGCACAAACACAGCATACGAAGAGAATTTAAGCTTCATATCTTTTGCCTTGGTCATCGTGTCAAGTTGTTAGATTATGAAGATAATGGAAAGGAGGAAATACTACATATCAGTCTTAAAATATCATCTTAACAAACATACATCTTTCGAGGATCAAAATAGCAATTTTTCTCGGTACAACGGAAGGATCAAAGTCTGAAATAGGAGGGTCGGTGGGGCCACCCGCCCGCCAGCACCGCTTGGCGATGGCTGTACTGTGTGCTGTGTGAACCAGAACCAGTGTGCCATACTGCGTGTGAACTGTAATCCAGCAGCGCACACGTGTGGCAGTGTGATGTGTAGTTTGAATGAAATTTTAAATTCTGGGACATCCACATCCTCACGAGAACTGACGCTGAGATGTTTTTTGTAACCATCCAAACAGCGCCGTGGCTGTTCGGCGTGGGATCCGTCGCCCATGTGCAGTCGATTTGACTGTTTTATAAAGTTAAAGACATAGAATCAATCCCTCATTTATTTTGCCATGCCAGCACTGTAAAACAAGATTTGTGAACCATAGAGAATAATTTGTTTTATAAAGTTGAATGTAGGGAATACTTTTTTATAAAGTGAGGTATGGCGAGACGAGATTTGCGAATAAGGTTATGGAATAATTTTTCGCAATGTTAAGATCAGAGAATATAACAACAATAAAGCCTACACGTGTGTGAGTATCGGCTGTGAGCGGCTGCCGCGCAAGTGGCGACGTGGATCACAACTTGCAAGAGGGGAGAGGTCAGGTAAAAACTTTGAACAATCACTGTTCGTGGTTTGCCTGTTGAGGCAGCCGTCAGGCGAAGGCGACAGTTATCAGCATAATACGGAGTGATGTTGAAAACGTTTCATCTAAGCACATGACACCTATATACCGTGGAACAGGACGGTAACAAAACTACATTCAAACTTCACAGAGATGAGAAAACCACTACGGATAGTTGTCAGAACTTACATGTAACTAGCTCAAGGAGAGCTACTGACCATGTATGCCGTACAAAACGGATGGCACAGGGAACAAAACGGAGCACGGACGCAAAACCTATATGGCTATATCCATCATGCACGCCACAAAAAAAAGCACAGCATCACAAACTCTCACTGGCAAACAACCTGGACAGAACTGTAGGACAACGTGACCCATGGCTACTCCGCGACAGCCTCCTCCTCCTCTTCCTCTTCGTACTCTTCGTCGGCTGTGGCGTCCTGGTACTGCTGGTATTCCGCAACAAGATCGTTCATGTTGCTCTCTGCCTCAGTGAACTCCATCTCGTCCATTCCCTCGCCGGTGTACCAGTGCAAGAAAGCCTTCCTTCTGAACATAGCAGTAAACTGCTCGCTGACCCGACGGAACATCTCTTATGGAGGTGGAGTTCCCGACGAATGTCCCTGACATCTTCAGCCCCCTGGGTGGAATGTCACAGACACTGGATTTGACGTTGTTGGGGATCCACTCTACAAAGTATGACGAGTTTTGTTCTGGACATTGAGCATCTGCTCATCCACTTCCTTGGTGCTCATCTTCCCACGGAACATGGCAGAAGCTGTGAGGTAGCGACCATGGCGGGGGTCCGCAGCACACATCATGTTCTTTGCATCCCCATCTGCTGAGTCAGCTCAGGAACTGTGAGAGCACGGTACTGCTGCGATCCGCGTGACGTCAATGGCGCAAAGCCAACCATGAAGAAGTGGAGCCGGGGGAAAGGAATGAGATTCACAGCAAGCTGCGCAGATCAGAGTTGACTGACCAGGGAACCTCAAGCAGCACGTAACACCTCATTGTTGCAGAGATAAGATGGTTGAGGTCACCAACTGCATTGATAGGACCAAGCAATCACTTCTTCCGTTTAGTGGATAGTTAACATAAATCTCTACATGAAAATTGGTGGTATCATGGAAGGAACAACAAGAGGGGTAACTTACAGGTTGGAGTGGCAAGCTTTAGTGTGCGGAAGCATAGTCGTACAGAGCTTCATTGTCAAGCACCATGCATTCATCCGCATTCTCAACAAGTTGG
>JAAALK010000079.1:65278824-65516577 GCA_019279435.1 Zizania palustris | reverse complement strand
GACGAGCAGACCCATATTTCACTTAGGATAGGTTATTTCTTAAATAAAAATGCTAATTATATTTTATTAAATTAAATTATAAATCTCACGTTTAATTCACGTACAAGTGGATTAAGGTGTCAAAGTGGAAAAACTTGATCACATTGATTATCTTATATTTTTTATGAAAATAAAACTGACAAGTGGGTCCCACATTTCCATGTAGGATGACATGTGGTTTATACATGCCAACATGTCATTCTTGGTTATGATAAATACACATGTATATAATTTTCACAAAAGTCATGTCTTATTTGCGTATGACAATTTTTTCTTAGCTTTAATGACAATAATTTTCGTCATTAAATTGAATTTGTAGTTTCAAAACGTCATAAACACCATGATTTTTGACGAATAGCTCTGTCGTTGTCACGACATATTCATCATAGAAGGTCAAAATTCTTGTAGTGTGATGGCCAGGCCAATTGGGTGGAAGGCGCACGATGACGGCGGGATTGGTGCTAGGGTTTGTCGACGGAGAAAAATTGGGGGAAAGGTTCCATCGGGAAGACAAAGCTAACATGCATGCGGGGCTGGGCGGTCAGCGAGCATGAGTGTGGGACACGGGCGCCGAAAGGCGGGCCTAGGGTGGCAACGGGAGAGGACAGGGTGCAGGCGCACGCGGGAGTGGGTAGGGGAAGACTGACAAGTGGGCTCCACTTGTCAGTGAGGGCGTAAAAGTGGTCTAGGCCGGCGAGAGAACGGAGAGAGACGGCCAGATATATTTAAATTCTTTTTCAATTAAAATTATTTCTGAAATTCATTTGTATTTTCTATGCTAGTTGCAAAGTTCCTAAAAATTCAGAAAATTAAAATACTGTTTGACTCGGTAACTTAACATAAATTTCCCAACTCAAAACTCAGATTATTCTTAAGGTTTTCAATCCTTTATTTTTCAGCCTCTTTGTTATTCAATCTTAATTATTATTATTCCAAAAATGTTATTTTCTCCGTTTATTTTTTCTGAAATCTCAGGGCGTTACAGAACGGGTCGGTGTGTGTCTTGTGGCAGCGTTAGTTTCCGTAGCAGCTATCTAAAATTTGTACGTGCAGCCGCAATAACATGTAATTTGTACGTGGAGAGGTGGGGATTGAAATTGCCCTGTTTTTGTGCTGCATCGAATTAGAATTAAAAGAGTAACATCGTTGCATTTACATAGTGTGTGTGTGTGCTATGCCATCGTTGACATGACCTCCTGGAGGATGGCCTTGGTGTCGACATAGCAAGAAGCGATCTTGTCATCCTCCTTGTCGGTGCAGGCCAGCTGCAGGCGCTCGAAGCTGTCGAAGAGGCGGGTGGCGAGGTCGAGGAGCGGTGGTCGCTGGTTGGCGTCGGCGGCGGTGATGATCTTGTCGAAGTCGTAGTACATGAAGGTGGACTTGAGGCGGAGGTATTTGTTGACGTAGTTGGAGGCGTCGTGGCCGAGCAGGTCCTCCAGCGCCAGCAGGTCGAACGCCGTGCTTCGCAGCCTGTACGCGTGCGCCGCGAAGCTCGGCCCGATGTCCGCTATGTAGATGCCGTTCCTCACAAACGAACGCGTCCCCGTCTCGCTATTGTTGAGCTCCTCTGCAATTAAGCGTGCGTCAGTGCCACTACTGCCTACTGCCTACTGCCTGCTCAAATCACTAACATGATGCTGGACACTGTACGTGGACGACGACTCACTGTTGAGTATCTTGGGCACCGGCAAGGGGAACTCGGTGAGCCACCAGCCGTTGTTGGCTGGCTCGTCGGCGGCGGCGCGGGCCGCACGCTGCTGGAGGAGGGTGGTAGCTGCGGCGAGGCCGAAGGAGAGCGAGAGACACGCTGATCTCCGCCCGGTGGAGGCGTGACACGCCACGACGAGGAGCATCCTAGGCTGGCTGCTGGCAACGGTGAGGCCTGGATGCAGATAAGGGGCCATGGCTACGGCGACCGGAAGAGTGAAATGGATGGATAGCGCGCCGGACGAGGATGAGGAAATCCTTGGCTGCTGCTGGCAACGGTGAGGCTGGATGCAGATAAGGGGTGTTTGGATCTGTCACATCCGAAATAAAATCCCTGACGCCGCCAAGTCGGCAGATTACAGCATTACAATTCAAGCCATGCTTCTTGATCGCAGTAAATTGGATTATTAGCCATCAAGTATATTTTTTTACCTAGAAATTAGTCCCAGCCTTCTTCTTTCTTCTTTCTTTCCAACCAGGAGGATAAATGAGCATATGTCATTCAGATAAAAAGTGAAGAAAAAACTCCCAAGTAGGCAGATGGGGACTGCACATAGAACAGTTCAATTACCATAATACAGCTTCTAGATAGGCTTTTTTTCTCAATTTCTTACACATCACAGTAGGTACAGCTGCACTGAATTCAGATAACGAATGGCAAGGTAGAATAACAGAATGCGCAGATTTTACGTACGCTCGGTGGACGGACAATAAGCAACCACATATGCAGTCTACATAGCAGAAAGCGTAAATACCTCTTGCGAACTTTTGTTCTTCTGATTTGACAGGTACAATAGGCTAGCAACTAGTAATAAATAGTAGATGCCTTTGACAGATACCTGAATGGCTAGTGACAACACGTCTAAACTCAACCTGGCAGCCGCGTGCACAGCTGATGTAATGAATTGCTCAGAACCGCAGCTCCAAGGGACGTGCTACATAGCAGTAAAGTGTAGATTCGAGCAACCGCTCCCTGCAAGGCAGTCCAGTTTTGAGTTTGGATCAGGTACACCGTACACATCAAGTGGTGGCAAAAGCACAGGACTTCACAGCAACAGTACATGGCGCACATACCCGTGCGAGTTCATGTCTTCGAGGTGAGCTGAATTCAGAAGCACTTCTTGTGAACGATGGATGGACCCGTTTCATCGTACTCACCCTTGGTGATGTGCTGATTTTGTGGGAAAACGATCTTGGCCAATATGCACCGCCCAACCAGGCCGAGTACCTCGTAAGGTTTTCGGGCATATATTCTGGCGGCTGGAGGAATGAGGGAAGGGTTACTAAAGACCAAACGGACCTGGGGAAGGGTAGGGAGGTTACCTTTACAAGAGATGGGCAGATTGCTGAAACAGACAGGTTTGCCTCTCTCTGGAACCTATCTTCAAAACCTTGAGAAATGAAAGCACAGATATTATTTACCGTGAACCTGAGTTATAAGGCTCTTAGCTAATAGGTTTCAGATGGTTTTAGATATGCAATACGGAAAGTCATTTTAATCAATCTGCAAACATAAGAAAGCAATAAAGTATGCAAGGCAACAGTTGTGCCAAGAAACCAAGAATAAGAAGTACTGTATGCGGTATATATTCACCAAAAGTATTTCCTAAGCAATCATGCACCAAATTTTGTTTGCATGAACTGCTGATTGCAGCATACCAGTTTGCAGAATTGTGAAACTCAGAACTATCATTGACCAGCCGCACTTCTCAAATTCTCCATCACATAATCAGATTAATATTGAAAACTAACAAATTCAAAATGACAAGAACAAGAGATTGCCTAGACTTCTAAAGATTCCAGTTCCTTTCCCACCAAACAAAATTTCTAGGTTCCAACAGTGTGAGTTCTCAAAAGGGGAAACTACATATTAGCCACATACAGAATGCTAGTTTAGATAATTGCATCTACATAATCATTCCATACAAAATGCAATTTTTCATCTTGAATGATGATGCATTCCACAAGCATACATTATCACCGACAAATAGAAAGCAGAAAGCCTCACAAGATGTTTATATTCTTAACAGTTAATGTAGATGTATTTTCTATGTAAGGTAAAATACTAAAGAATCTAATAGTGCAAATCACAAAAGGTTTTTTTTCAGAGGATAGCAGATTAGCAGTAACTAACCAGTCATAGACACAGTGCCACCACACAACATAGTGTTTTCAAGCAGCTGACGATGGTACTCTGGTGCAACATTTGAGACACTGGTAACCAACTGGTGAACAACGCCATAATCTTCTAAGCCCAAAATGTGGGGTTGATATAAAGCCTCACCAACAATGTACCGCTCTTTTCCAATTGTTATGACCTGGAGGAAGAAGTGTTTAGAAAATACAGGTTTGAATGCATTGAGGACAATAAGTAGCCACCAAGACATGTGATCAACCAAAACACAGAAAGCCACACAACTCATGCATTTTATGAAGAAACGGATTACACAGAAGAGATACAAGTAACAGGGACGAAGTAAATGTTGAGCCCTATTATAGAACAGGGCAACAGGCCATTTTAGAGCAAGTGAATAACCGACCTGTCCATCTGGAAGAGTGTGCCTTTCTGGTCGGCATGAGCTTCCTATAGCTTCAAAGGCCAACTGATCTTCTGCGCAGCATGCATACTGCTCTTTCAACCTCTCAACATCAGAAATGTCAATGTTTACTGATGGATTAGATTTTTTGAGTTCTTGCACAAATAGGTTTGTCAAGTCAGTTCCTCCAATATCAAACCTCTTCGATGCGATGTGTTGAACAGCACCTTCACAAACTGGGGCAATATCTGTTAAAATAGAAAACCATGTCAATACAATGTTAAGCTCCAACATGATTGTTGCTTGTTTGTCTTGTATGTCCACTACCAAACTAAACGGTGCTTATCAAACCACACCACAAAGCCAATGCTGAATAACATAAATACAATTAACAGGTGGATTTGAGTTGTTTCTATATATCAGTAGATCAACTTGGTATTGCTGTGCCCTGCTGAGATGTGTTGCATAATCAGATAATCTAGTTAAATAAATGGATTTTGAATCGGCCAAATAAATGCTTCTCTATGGCTATAACAAAGAAGTGGCAGCTACTCCACAGTTATTTCCAATAAGTTTGCAATCCAAAAAAAACGTGAGATTAAAACTACACGAGCTGAAGAATCATGGTAGGCACATTAGCTAATGATTCAAAAGTGGAACCATAATAATGAAAGAAGACTAACCTAAGAATTCTCGGAGTTCACTGGCATAAGGATTTCTGTCACCCATGTATGGTATTCTACAGTGTATGTGTAAACATCGCTAATCACTGGGAGACACTTTTTGTTGCACATTTTTTGAGCTCAAAAGGGAACTGCATATTTTCCCAGCAAGCCTTCGATATGTGCTGCTTGCTCAATGGTATTCTAGAGTAAGTAAAAAAAGATGTAGAAAACAGTTTTAACAGCAAATTGATATTTTCAATAATCCAGAGTGACTGAGTGAGCACACTACTGATTTGGCAATGTTACCTATTTTCCCATGCCCAATGTCCACTGTACAGCCTGAAATACGTCCAATAGCATAAAGTGATAATACAGCCTGTTCAGAGTCATAAAATCCTGATACGTTGAATTTTTCAAACATAAGTTGCGCCAGTTGCTCCCGAAGTGCCTGGATAGGGCATAATGAAAGATGGAAAATATAAAGTCAATTTTTGAAACAACAGAATAATAACTAAAGCAATGCATTCACAATAAAATAATGAGTAAATACAAATGGGAAAGAACTCTGGAAACTAGAAATGAAAATTTCATATTACAGCGGATGGCATAAAACTCTTAGTCTCCCCTTTTTGGAACTGCCTGGCTTTTCAAAAACACTCACATCTCTTTGGTCTTTGGATGTAATAATCATTTGAGAGCGTATTTTTGAGTAAAAACAGATATTCCTGTAACCAACTAGATTACATAGCACAGTAAACATACAACACTTCAATCACAAACTAGTCCTTTAGGATGTTTCATGAAATGTCAAAAGCTGACATTACTAGAATTTTCATTCCTATTTTTGCAATACAAGTATGTGGAAAATAGTGCATCAGAAGGAACACCGGATATTCAGGTAGCATCTCTCAGTAAATGATGTTTTGAAATGATACACAGGCATAGCTGCATATTGGCTACTAAACACCAAAATTGATTTTATAATGCAGAGCACACATCAAATTGAGCCAGAACTAGAATTTTCTTGAAGATTGAAATATTTAATAGAGAACCAAAATAACACAAGGGATGGCAGTTAACCTATAATCTATAGCTAACAAGCTTGATGCAAAGTGTTAAACTCACTATAGGCACCTCATAAGTCATAAACATAACATAAGGATTCACCCCATCATTTAGAATATGATTACCAAATGTCCCTACAATTCAGAGCTCAAGATTTCATCATGTAAATATATGAGTAAATATCATGTAGGCCACTGGATTATATGTGCTACCATACATACTAATTATCCAGTCAAGCTTTGAGGGCACATATAAAAACCAAGTTAATTGCATAACTGTGAACTTAGCAGACCGAATTGCCCTTTCTATTCCATTAGATAAACCAAAACTTAAAGTAGCCACAGATACTTGAGTCAACACAATCTGGACCGGTTGTCACCTGTCAGCCCAATCAACAGGTTCATTGCATGGAACAATAAACACGCTCAAACTAAGAACGAAGTCCATCACCTTCGGTGTGAAGAGTGGCTCCGTGAAGAGGATCTGGCCCTCTTCCCCCATCTCCCACCCGATGTTACTATACAGGACGTAGCTGAGCATGTCCTCCATGGCGTCCCAGTCCTTGACGAAACCGCGAACAACCGGCTGCACCACCTCCCCACCACCGCGCCGTCGCCCAGCTGGCCGTCCTCAACCTCCAACTTCATCTTCGACGGCATTACCTAGCCACCAAACCGAAAAACACTCGGGTGATTCGCACAGAACCAACGGAATCAAGAGCGGACTGGCGTGGGGAGGGAGATCTGGCCGCTCACAGCGCGGGGCCCTGGTCGGGCAAGGCGACGCCGGCCTTGAGCAACTTAGAGCCTGCGTCGACGACCACCGCTTCCATGGCCGGCGGCGGGAGCAGGGGAAACCCTGGAGCGCGGGGCAAGAGGAGGGTTTGGGAGAGGGTTTTTTTTTAAAAAAAAAAGAAAGCTCTCCCCGGAAGCGAGTCGCGGGAAAGGGAGATAATTTAGCAGGAGCGAGGAGCCAGGCGGCAGGAAGAAGAAAGCTTCGGAGGTAGCAACCCCGGATTGTTGAAGCAAAGGAGATTGCAGGGGAAAGGAGAAATTAGAATTAAGATTTTTTAGATATATCATTATAATTATCGTGCTTTGCAATTTTGCCATTGCAATTCGTCTATTTAGATATATGACATTTTGAAATTGCAGCTTTCACAAAATCTAATGACATATTTCAGATTTCTCTAAAATTGTAATGGTATATTTCGGAATTTTTAAAATTTGTAATGGTATAATTCGGAGTTCTCTGAATTTGTAATTACATGAATCTAAATACGTGAATTATAATGAAATTTCTTCAAAGTCGCAAAATTATAATGGCATGGATGCAAATTTCCCTAGAATTAAACTGCACGTAAGCACTCTACCATTTGTATTTTTAAATGATATATTTAAAAAATAAATTTCAAATCTGATAAACATTTTTTAAAAATTACAAAAAAACATTCTATTGACCGATGAAGTATTGATCTAAGTCATAATCTAGATTGAAACGCCGACAAAGCACTAGATTCGTCCAATTAGCACTGATCTAGCGACCGATAAAACGTCGATCTATCGTTCTATTGGTGTTTCAGCTGTCGACAGAGCGTTGGAATCGCCCGATCGGTCCAATCAACCTAGATCGGTCAATGAAGTGCTGATCTAGAGCATAGATATCTAAACCGGTACTTGAAATACCGATATAAGGTTAGTTTTGTAATTTTTCAAAAGTTTCGTAAATGTATCGTTTGAAAAAAAACATCTGTGTGCATTCTGCCAGGGCCCATGGAAAATACTGTGGTGAAAGCCTGCTATCCTTCTTCGGGCCTCCCGGCTCCCGGCCCATCCATGAGTGACATATAGTATGAGATTGGTTAGCTGAATGAAATTGAATAGTATGAGATGGTCTTAGATAGATTGATTTGGGATGAGATAGTACTGAATGAGATGGTACAATTAGATTGTTTAGTTGAATGTATTAGATGAGACATGATAATGATTAGTTATAATTATAACATCTAATTATAATTATTTTTCACTAAAAATACTTAATAACAGTTGATCTTAACTGATTATAAATAATTAGTATAGTTAACAAAAATTGGACTGCGTTGTTCGCTTGTTTTTACTGCACGAAATGGTTCAGCATCTGGAGAGAATATTTTGAGAATCTGAACCAATCCATACTGAATAGTTTCGTACAGTACATCCAACCAAACACTACCTTATTTTTCGAAGCTGTACCGAACCATCCAGAACAAGTTTGGTTCAAGCAACCAAACACTACCTAAGTAATGCAGAATCGCCGAACGCTGAGCTGAGCTCCTTCACGCTTCAGCTAGCTCGTCATCCGTGTCAAAACTCAAAACTGCTAACACTAGCTTTGCAAGCTGCAACTGTCATTCCCTTCTTCCCATCCAATTCACTCTCAGAGATACACAGGTGACTTGCTCTGCTCCCTTTGCTAAGGAAAAACGATGCCATACAAAGTAGAAAGCATATGAATGTTGAAGTTCAGACTGAAGCACAAAGGTTTCGTGGTGTAGTTGGTTATCACGTCAGTCTAACACACTGAAGGTCTCCGGTTCAAACCCGGGCGAAGCCACATTCTTTTATATTTTTCTCACCATCTTTTTTTTTGTATCCTTATTACATTAACATAAGAATGCCCTCCTTTTGTTTAATGACGAGTTGATATTAAATGAGTACGTCACTCACACACTTAACGCCTAATGTTGCCTTCGACATCAGTGATGTTATTACGTGAAGAACGGATAAAAATTTAGTCGTAAAAAAAGTCATTCCCACACTTGTCCGCAGCTAGCCACATCCTGCTTAAGTGCTTAACTCCATCTTAGAGTAGCACGCATATTTTACCACTGGAAATTAAAGATCAAGCAGTTCCCAGACGTCGTTGAAACTGTACCATGGATTTCAGGAACGAAGTGTCATTTTAACACAAGGTGGGGATGTAGCTCAGATGGTAGAGCGCTCGCTTAGCATGCGAGAGGTACGGGGATCGATACCCCGCATCTCCATTTTCCTTTTTTTGGTTTTCCGTCGCTTCCATTTTTGCCTGCGATTTTGTGAGCTACTTGAGCTTCCAGATGAGCTGTTTGTCAACATCTCGCAGTTAGGAGAGCTAGATTTCATTGTGCTTCTACAAGAATGCAAACTATAACTTAAGTTTATACGTTGTATTTCAAATTTTTGCTACTGAACCGAACTTCTGTGATCATCATGGTATTGCTGGTACCAGTGAATTCACGGACAAAAATTGCTGACAGCGGCGTTGTGTGTCTGAAGACTGCAGTGAACTCTGAACTCTGTGTTGGTGTCTCTGGAAACTGCAGTCAGCCTGTCAGGTTGTGCTCAAATTTGGCTCCAACACAAGGGAATCCATCAAAGATGATTCAAGCCTGTACCGTGGAATCGATGTGCATCAATTATATTAATTAATAAGTCATAATAATAATTAGTCGACCAGGTTGATGCAATTTAGGTGGCAGTGCATGCCTTTGACATGCACTGTGGCTGTCAAATCTCAATTGTTGAATCGATCAGATTATCAGAAATGAGAATGCAGGTCACCATATCCAACCTAACTCCATTCCAGCAAGCTAATGCCTCCATGGATTGGTCATGCGTCTCCTCACCAGCAGGAGCCAAGAAAGCAAAAGCTCAGCCCAACAAGCGCGCGAGCATGGAGAAGAAGCTACGCATACTCCTCGCCTCATTGTCTTCTGCGCCGGCTCCGGCACGGCCTGCGCATTCTCCACGACGTCGACGGCGAGTACGGCCAGAGCTTCGTCTTCGGGTCGAAGGCCGCTGCGGCTGGCCGCCGAGACGAGACGCTGGACCGTTCGTTCGACGACTACGAGAACGAGATCAGCCGCGTCGAGTTCGAGCCGGAGATCGGCACGGCGTACCGCCGCGACGGCGGCGGCGCCGGCGCCTGGCCCGGCAGGGGCGGGGGGACGCCGCCGGCCAGCGGCAGCATGAAGGGGGCTGCCGCCGTCGACGATGCCGTCGTTCCCGCTGTTCCGAACCGGGATGCCGGCCTCGGCATGCCGCTCCCAGGCATCCGTCAAGCCATCGGCTGGGGCGCGCCGGCGCCTCCGGCCAGGAGCGCCGGCTCCCCCCGCCGCCGAGGACGACAAGGACCCGAGCACCAACACAAGTCGTCAACTGAGAGGCCATGACGTGGCACCTCCAAGCTGCCGCGCACCTGGATGATGGCCATGACGTGGCAGTTCACTCCTACAATTTCTACTATCCTACTGCTGCCACGTGTCACTTATCACAGTTCTACTATCACCACTCTTTGATACTCTCTGATGAGACGAAGTGTAAAAACTTTGATGTTTCTAATTTCTATACCGTAAAACGAGGCAAAATTTATCCCTTCTATGAATTGCATGGAATCTGATTCGACGTTTTCCTGTCCTTTTGTTGAGTTTGCAAGATGATTTTTTAAAATAATATTTTTTTAAAAAAAATTAAATCACGTCAGCTCCAGTCGGCACTTTAAGTACCGGATGCTGTCCCTTTATCAAATTCTGTCACGTCGGTTTCAGTCGACACTTGAAGTGTAGACTAGAGTTGATGTGGCACCAGTCAGTACTTCAAGTGCTGACTAAATGCTACTTTTGTAAATTTTTGAACGAACCATATTTTTAAAAATATATTATTTTTTAAAAATCTTTGCAAGATAGTATTTTTTTCGTATACTATACTAATTGTTTGTAAGGGCCCGGCCCAATTAAGATGCTACAACTGCATAAAGCCTATAAGGCCATAGCCAATAAGCTCATACAAGTCGCCTGAGCGGGCCCACTAAGCAGAGTCCAGATCGGCGCGGCGGAAGATCTGAGCCGTCCATCAGTCCTACGCGGTTAGGGTTTCTCCCATCCGGTGATACCTAGCTCTATATAAGACGGGAGATCAGGTTGGCCAACTCCCAAATCTTCCGCCGCCGCCGCGCCGTCTTCTTCGTAGTCGAAGCGGATACCGACAGCGCGAGCTTTGCCGCTCCGGCCGCCGCGATGAGGGCCAAGGTTCGTACGCGTTTACCCTTCCCTGCGCCTGTATGGTGGAAGTGCTTGGTGTGCTCGATGCGTGTAGTTGGGATTTTGTGCTATGCAAATTGTTGATGTTTCTTTCCGGGTTGCGATTCTCCGTGATGATATACACAGATGACGAGTCCGATCTAATCCATTCCATTAAACCATGGGGACAATCGAGGCATTTGTCTGAGAGAATTGCACGTCGTGATTGCTTCTATCTAGATATTGTAACTTGTTCATGTTTGGAAGTCGGGACACTTCGTGTGTTCATGTTTGGTAGTAAATGAGGATGTATGCTATCGATGCTCTTTATCTTTTGCTAGTTTCTCATTGATGACGAAACACAGATGACGAGGTCCGATCTAATCCATTCAACCATGGGGACAATCGAGGCATTTGTCTGAGGAGAACACTTTTTTCTTTGATTTGTTTTTTTTATATTTTTCTGTTAGTGGTTTTGGCATGATGAGGATAAGTTATTTTTTCCTGATCTATTTGATGAGAAATACCTCCTACTCATTCTGAATGCCACACCATGTATTTTTGTTTTCTACTTTTCATTCATATATTAGTGGTGAAATTATTGTTCTGCTACCTAGAGACATGATTATATATAAAAAATATTTTTTTTCTGAGATATGATTGTATATAAAAATAAATACTTTGGGATATGATGAAGAACAATTGGTCCGTGTTTCTGATCATCTTGTGATGAATTACAATGAAACACTCAACTTCTGATTCCCTCGTAACACATTATATTTTTCCATTTGTTAAATTGCTGGCATTTGGTAGATCTGTTTGTCTACTTCAATGTTAGACAGTGTACTGATGTTGTTGAGGATTATGTTGTTTTGTAATGTGCAGTGGAAGAAGAAGAGAATGAGGAGGCTCAAGAGGAAGCGCCGAAAGATGAGGCAGAGATCCAAGTAGATGTTTTCAGCAGGGGTGAATATAATCTTGCATCTTGGTGTCAACGCGTTGGGATGATGATGCCTTCTGATTCTTGATGCGTTTTGGCTATACTGTAGATGTGAAACCTCCTATGGGTTTGGTTAATTCTAGCTGTTGGAGAGTCTGTCTATTTTCTTAGATTGGTGTTTTATGTAAGCGACCATATTTTGTTTTATGACAGTTTATGAGATTTGAATGAAGTGCCCTGTGTCAACATATCCCATTGTTTGTTCTCATATCAATCATATGTCGTTAATGTTTGCTCTTTGATTTGCATTGCGGTCAAGATAATATGTGATTGTGCATTGATGAATTTTTGCAGTCCGTTTCTTTGCCTATATATAGCGCTGCGGATATTGTGGTCTGTTCAAGAAATGAACACGTGACGTGATGCTGCCCGTGTTCTCTCTGCTGTAAATTCCATGTTATATTTGTTGAAAATTGAGGCACGCCCCAAGTTAATGTTTTCTTCATGTATATATTCTGAAAATTGAGGATACACTATTCTGAATATTGAGTTCAGTATATTGAGGATCTTTTCGATGTTGAAACACATATATTGGCGATTCAATTGCTATATATATAACTGTGATAAAAAAAATCCAGATTTTGATTGTTCTTTGCCTGCCATTGTGATGAATACGAATCAATCAGTAAGTGTGTTTTACGTGAGCTGTGTGTGTACTTGTGTTGAGCAAGCTACCGCCTACCTGAAGCAGATGAGAGGCACAAAGACACCAACATGTATGTTGCTGTCAAGCTCACTCGTCGTCTCGGCCAGCAAACTGAGGCACCAACCATGGAAGCCATGGTCGGGGCAAGCATGAGCTAAAAAGCATCCGCAACGTCGCACAGGCGGCCGTCTTCCACCGCTCCATCTGATCGTTACCACTCCATGATGTGTATACTCTCACGAGATCGGTGGCTGGCCTCAGGTGGACAGGTTTGTGGAGAGCAGCATGGTGGTCGGGCCCGGCTCTGGCCTCGCCATCCAGTACCTTGGCACGCGTCTCCGGCGAGGGTCAATCACCGGTATCCTTGGAATACCCTCGCAAGTTCTGATTGTCGAAGCAAACTTCTTTGGGTCACTCATTGTTCTGACAGTGAATGCTTAAGCTCCTGACCTGAATTTCTTAGATGTCATGCCTTGTCAGTTGCATCTAATCCATTCTTGGGGTTGATCAGCCAGGTCCACCATCAGGGTTGATCCGGGATAGAGTGCCTAAATCTCAATTGTGCAAATGACCCTACTGTCTGATGTTGCATGCTATGATGAATCAACAACATGAGCAGAGGTTTGTTCCATAGAGGCTAGTCAGTATGTTTAATCTTTTTCGACACAGCGGTTCAAAATGTTTGAAGTATGAAGGTGCACAATGAATCAAAAAAACTTGCAGTTGTTCATTGCTGAACCTGTGTGCTGTTGTCCAGGTGCATGGAACAGCTCAAATCTGGCATGGGAATGTAACCTTCCTCTCTTAATTCTAGAAGAAGACTCTTCAAGGACATGTAAATATCTTCAGAATCAGGGTGACTTTTATCTGATGCACACAAATAATGGCTGGTGTTATTTACATCTACCCAGCTGTAACCAGGTATCTTCTGAACCTTCTTATCCTTCATCAACCTTCTTACTTTTGACACACCATCCCATCGTCCAGCAACTGCATTGATATTGGACATGAGCACATAATAACCAGAATTATGAGGATCCAACTTAAATAGTTCTTGGGAAGCAATCTCTGCAAGTTCAACATTGCGATGCACACGGCAAGCATGGAGAAGAGCACCCCCAAATACCAGCATCTGGCTTGAAAGACATGTCAAAAATCAATTGCAAAGCTTTATCCAATTTCCCTGCCCTACTATATAGGTCAACCATGCAAGCAAAGTGTTCCATTCGGGGTGCAATCTGATGTTCCTCAGTCATGCACTGGAACAGTCTCAATCCTTCTTGAACTTGTCCAGCGTGAGCACAAGCAGAGATCAAAGCGAGGAATGTTACATGATCTGCCCTGAATCCCTCTTCTTGCATTCTGTATAATAAACTTACTGACTCTTTAACAAGGCCATAAGCCCCATAGGAAGCAATATACTATTCCATGACACTTCATTTCTCTCAGGCATGAACTCAAAAACACGATGAGCCAATTCTAAATTACCACATTTTCCATACATATCTATAAGAGCACTCTCAGCAAATAAGTCTGCTCTTATGGGTCCCTTTATGATGACACCATGAATCGCCTTTCCATAATATATAGCTGGTAAGCTTGCACATGCTGATAGTGCAGAAGATATGGTAACATTACTGTATTTTACTCCTTCCATACACATTTCACGGAAAAGGTCAAGCGCCTCTTTTGGTTCCCCATTCTGTGCAAAGCTTGAAATCATAGAGTTCCATGTCACCTCATCCTTAGAAGGAATCTTAGAGAAAATATAATGGCTCAGGTCAAGCCTGTCACATTTTGCATACATGTCCATTAGTGCACTCTCCACATAACACCTTCCTTCATATGCATTTTTCAGAACATAACTATGGATCTCCTGACCAAGCTTCATAGCTGTCATGCTAGCACAAGCAGGCAACATGCTAGCAATCATGACGGCATTTGGTTTGATGCGCTTTTCCAACAAATATCGAAACATTTTCACAGCCTCTTTGCTCATCCCATTAAGAGTATAACCAGAAATCATAGTGCTGCCAATAACCACATCAATGGCCTTAGCAGAATCATATACCATTTGTGCCATCCTCACATCTCTGCACTTGAAATAGTTATCCACCAAAGCACTCACCAAGAAGGCATCCATGTGCACACAGCTTCTGACAATGTAACCATGTATCTCCTTCCCCTGCTTGAAACCATTCAAGGCAGTCAAAGCCGGTAACAAGCTCACCAGTGTAACTGCATCTGGTCGAATGCCGGTCTTCTGCATATCACAGAACAACAACAATGCCTGATCAATAAGCTCGTTTTGCACACAACCGGATATCATCCCATTCCAGGTTACCAAGTTGTCATGCGGCGTCAGGTCAAATAATCTCCAGGCATCATCCAAACATCTGCATTTTGCATACATAGACACCAATGTGTTAGCCACTGCCACCTCAGGTTCTAATCCACACTTCACAGCAAGGGAGTGGAGCTGCACCCCAAAGAGCAAGTCAGCCTCTGTGGCAGAAACAGAAAGAAAGCATGCTAAAGTTGCAAAATTGGGTGTGCATCCGCTCCCTCTCATGTTCCTGAACAACCCTGCAGCGGTCGGCACGTCCCCAGCCTTCACATACCCGTCCATCATCACATTCCACAGGACGCAGTCCCGCTCGGACATTCCGTCGAACACCTGCCGCGCATCCCAAAGGAGGCCGCCGTCGGAGTACATCTTGATCAGGGCGCTCCCGACGAACATGTCACAGTCGAGCCCCAGGGTCCGCGCGGTTCGGTGCACGAGGCGGCCGAGAGCGATCGCCCCAAGCGCCGCGCAGGACTTGATGACGTAGGGGAAGGTGTGGCCGTCCGGAAGCGGAGCGGAGGGGTGCATCCACATCTTAAGGTAGAAGAGAAGAGCGGGGCGGTAGTGGCCCGCCATTGTGAACCCCCGGATGAGCCAGTTCCAAGGGAGCGCGGAAGCAGCCGCGGCTGACGGGACCGAGGAGAAGATCGCGATGGCGTCGTGGAAGCGGCGCGCGAGGATGTACATGCCGATGAGGCGGGTCTGGAGCGCCGGGCTGGTGACATGGAACCCCAAGGTGACGGCACGGGCGTGCACTTGGAGCCCGAGCGGGAGATGCGACGGGGAGACGCAACCGCGGAGGAGGGCGAGAAGGCGGTCGGCGGAGGCGACGGTCGTTCCGGTGGCTGTGGGGGACAAGGCGGTGTGGAGGCATGGCCGTGTCGGTGTTGGCTTATAGTGGCGGAGGAGGCGGTGGCGCGGGAAGATCATGGCAACGCCGACGAGGGCGTCGAGGAAGGAAGCCGACTAGCCGAGGTGCTCAAGTATGCTGTTTGATTTGAGGATTCACACTTCCACTCACACTTGCCATCTATCTCTCTCTCACCTCCGCTTCGTCTCTGACAACTGTAACAGACCCCGCCTTCCCGCGCCACCCATCAGCAACGCTGCCGCGCCTCCATGGCGATCATGCCTCGTGCTGTCGGCTCCGCGTTCGCTGGATTCACGCGGATCCCCGCTATGACGCCGAAAACCTCTGTTCCTTCCTCGTGTTGTCGTGCACGTCCTCGCCTCCTCGGCCCTCCTCTTGCACTGGTGCCGGCGCCGTGGCAGCGGCGCCCGGCGGTTCGCGCCCGGCCGCAATCCGCGGATCAGCATGAGACTACGCGGCGGCATCGTCGTCCTGTCGCCTGCCCAACGTCGGCAAATCCACCCTCTTCGAGACTTCGACTTCGATGCTATCGTACGGAACTAAGCGTGCCCCGCGCCGCCTTCCTTCCTTGCTACTTCCGAAGGATTCGCTTTGTTATGCGCTCGTTTTAGCTGGAAGCAACTCGAGAAGAATTGAAACCGAGTGATCTCACTTATTTCTGGTTTTGAGTAGTTCATCTCGATTCACGCGTTGGTTTTGCAGGAGGATTTGAAGTATGTATGCGGCGTCAATGGCACTGCATATCAACTGTTTGATTCTTTGCCACAGAGATGCAGTTCTCCAACGTTTCACATAGTTATGACGCTTATTTACATAGGAAACTTTAGAGATTTCTTGCATTTATTTCTCATTTCCGATCTGCACACATGTTGTCTTGCAGCAGTGATGATTGTTTGATGGGAAATTTTTGATGTTACTGTGAAATACAACTGACATGCCATGTCAATTCTCATAACAACGTAATGTGGATTCTGTTCTCAATGTTATCAGGTTGAAAATGGGAAGGCACAAGCTGCATGCTTTCTTTTTTGCGCCATGAACCCGAACATTGGCGTCGTGGCTATACCTGATGCTCGCCAGTCGCCAGCATGTGCTCTCAAAATTCGGCAAGTCTCAACAGATGACCCCAAAATCCATTGAACTTGTGGACATTGCAGGTCTTGTCAAGGAGCAAGCATGTAGAGGTGCTGATTTCATTGATATCTTGATTTTGTGTTTGGGTGGGGGGGGGGGGCATCACTCAGCTTGCTGGTGTTAGAGAGAACACTCGCATTGGTAGGGATGACACTCAAGAGTTGGGGCAATTTTCTTCTCATTCAACTCACTCAAATGCCATGCGAACCCAATTGTTGGGGATACATATTTATAGGCTAGCCATGTAGCCCAAGATGCTAGATGCTAGTCTAAGATGCTAAAGCAAAGATGCTAGTCTAAGATGCTAAAGCAAAGATGCTTAGTCTAGTCTAAGATGCTAAAGCAAAGATGCTAGTCTAAGATGCTAAAGCAAAAGATGTTAAAGGTGCTAAGACTACAAACTTGTCCACACATGGACATCACACATGTCATGCCAAACAACATGTCATGCCAAAACACACACACACATAGACTTAACCTCTCAATCTCCCCCTAAGCCTTGTGTGGCGCCTTCTGGAAAATCTGAACCATCCCAATCCTGGCGCGAAGCTCCTGGAACTTGATCCGCCCAAGCGACTTGGTGAGGAAGTCGGCGAGCTGGTCTTGGGTGTTGATGTAGCTTGCCTTCACACTCCCCTCATCCAAACAACTCCGGATGAAGTGGTACTTCACCCGGATGTGCTTGCTGTGCTCGTGGAAAACAGGGTTCCTTGCCAAAGCCAAAGCAGACTTGCTGTCCACCCTGAGTTCCACCGCTTCGGCATCCCTGCCAAGAAGATCGCCAAGCAGCCGAGCCAACCAGAGAGCTTGAGTTGATGCAGAGGTGGCTGCGATGTATTCTGCCTCGCAACTGGACATGGCCACCACCTGCTGCTTGACCGACTGCCAACTGATCAGACACTTGCCGAGGAAGAACAGCGTCCCGCTTGTGCTCTTGCTTGTGTCGATGTCGCCGGCGTGGTCGCTGTCACTGTACCCGATGAAATGCGCCGCACCGGGGCACCTCGGGTAGTACAAGCCGTAGTCAAAGGTCCCCGCGACATAGCGTAGGATCCTCTTCACGGCCTGTTGATGCTCCGTCGTCGGTCGCTGCATGAACCGACTGACGTAGCCAACTGCGAACGCCAAGTCCGGTCGCGTGTGGACAAAGTAGCGAAGGCTGCCCACAATGCGCCGGTACTACGTCGCGTCCACCTCCTCCGCCGTGCTGTCGCGACTCAGCTTCAGCCTTTCCTCCATGGGAGTGTAGGCTGGGTTGCAGTCGGTGAGTCCGCCCAGCTCGACGATGCGCTTGGCGTAGGCGGTCTGGCGAAGTGAAGTGCCAGAGCTGTCCTGGTGCACCTCGATCCCTAAGTAGAAGGAGAGGAGCCCTAAGTCGCTCATCTGGAAGGTGGCCTTCATCTTCGTCTTGAACGCCTCTACCTCCACCTCCTTGGTGCCGGTGATCACCAAGTCGTCAACGTAGACGCCTACCAGCAGGGCATTGTCTCCCTTGCCCCGTCGATAGACTGCAGCCTCATGAGCACTTTGATGGAACCCCATCTGCCTGAGGGTGGAGTCCAACTTGTCGTTCCAAGCTCGTGGTGCCTGTCGCAAGCCGTAGAGGGCCTTGCGCAGGCGGAGAACCTTGTTCTCCTTGCCGGGGATGACAAATCCCGGCGGCTGTCGAACGTAGACCTCCTCCTTCAAGTCGCCATTGAGGAAGGCGGACTTGACATCCATGTGATAGACACGCCAACCCTCCTGGGCTGCCAGCGCGAGGAGGACACGAATGGACTCCATCCGTGCAACAGGAGCGAAGGCATCGTCGAAGTCGACTCCCTCCTGTTGAACGAAACCGCGTGCCACCAGCCAAGCCTTGTGCTTGACCACCACCCCGGCCTCATCTTTCTTCAGCTTGAACACCCACTTAAGGGTGATGGCACGGTGGCCGGCCGGAAGATCAGCCAGCTCCCATGTCTGGTTCCGCTCGACGGCGTCCATCTCCTGCTGCATCGCGGCGCGCCAGGCCGCGTCTCCTTCTGCCTCAGTGAAGGAACGTGGCTCACCGTCGTCATGCGCCAAGTGCAGCTCCGCATCGAAGTCATGTTGCGCCATCCCAGGAACGGGCTGCTCACCAAGGATGTTATCCATGGTGCGGTATCGTAGAGGCTCGCCGTCATGGCAAGCATCGACACGGTCCCCGTCGTTTGACAATGGAGTAGCGAACTCCACTATGCGCTGCTCATCATGGACTGAAGCTGCGGATGCCGATCCCGGAGATGTGGGCGCCGGTGTAGGAGAGCGAGGTGTGGCCGGTGCAGGAGGTGGTGGAGTACTTGCCGGAGCTGATGATGTGCCAGGTGCTGGGGCAAGCGAGCTTGGTGAAGGTGAGCTGCTAGCTCCCCCTGCTCCCTCGAAGTAGACGTACTCGACGACGAAATCGTTGATCGTCGAAGTCGAGCCATCATCCGCCATTTTGCCCCACGTCCAGCCTCGCCCTTCATCGAACACAACGTCTCGTGAGATGTGGACGCGCTGTGTCGTAGGGTCGAGGATGCGGTAGGCCTTGGAGCCCTCCGCATAGCCGATGAAGACCCCTGGCGCACTCCGATCATCAAGCTTGCCGATGTGGCCGAGCTCCTTGACGAATGCCAGGCAACCAAAAACGCGAAGGTGGCCAACCGTCGGCTTGCGTCCGTGCCAGGCTTCATACGGCGTCTCGCCGTCAAGAGCCTTGGTGGGCGAGCGGTTGAGGAGATGGACGGCAGTCATCACCGCCTCTCCCCAGTAGATCGCCGACATCCCCCTCTGCTTGAGGAGGGCGCGAGCAGTGGCCACCACCGTCTGGTTGCGGCGCTCGACGACGCCGTTCTGCTGTGGTGTGTACGGCGCGGAGTAGTGGCGCTGAATGCCCTCGTCGGCGCAGTACGTCGCGAACTCAGCCGCCGTGAACTCGCCGCCGTTGTCCGTGCGCAACACCCGGAGCTTGCGGCCGCACTCCTTCTCCGCGGCAGCTTGATGACGCTTGATAGCATCTGCGGCTGCTGCCTTGGTGTCGAGAAGCACCGCCCACATGTAGCGGGACACGTCGTCGACGAGGAGGAGGAAGTAGCGCCGGCCTCCAGGGGTAGCCGGTGTCACGGGACCGCAAAGGTCGCCGTGCACGAGCTCGAGCTTCTCCTTGGCGCGAAAGCTCGCCTGATGAGGGAATGGGAGTCGCCGCTGCTTGGTCAGCACGCAGGTGTCGCAGAACTGCTCCACATGCTCGACACTCGGCATGCCCCGCACCATCTCCTTGATGCCGAGCTGCTTCAGGGCCTCAAAGATGAGGTGCCCAAAGCGCTCGTGCCACCGCCAAGCGTCGTCGTCGCGGCGGGCTGCAAGACACACAGGCTGCGCCACCTGCATATGAAGGACATAGAGGCGATTGCTTCCTCTATTTACCTTGGCGACAAGTTGGTGCTGATGATCCCAAATGCGCAGCACCCCATGCTCGATCTCCACGCGCGAGCCATTCTCATCCAGCTGGCCCAGACTGATGATGGAGTTCCTCAGCTCGGGGATGTAGTAGACACCGGTGAGCATCCGATGCTCGCCGGTCTTGGCGGTGAAGATGACAGAGCCGACGCCCCTTATCTCCACGGCGGAGGCGTCCCCAAACTTGACGGACCCTCGCACGCTGGAGTCCAGGTCGGAGAAGTGGTCCCGCCGCCCGGTCATGTGATGGGTGGCGCCGGTGTCGAGGAACCACCCGTCAATCTTGTCATCATTGGACCCATTGCCGAGGAAGACGTGTGCGCGCGGTTCGTCGACGTGGAGAAGAGCGGCGGCTGTCGACGTGGGAGGGGAGTGCAGCTCAATGTTCCCATGTATAAGGAACAGAGCTGGCTCCTCTTGCGCTTGCGCGACATGTGCCTGACCGCCGCGCTTCGCCTGCCGGCAGTCCCTAGCCCAATGGCCGATCTTGCCACAGTTGTGACAAGTGTCATCTCGGGTGGCCTTGCGGCCACCGTTGGCGCCGCCAGTAGCGCCTCCATGCGCCTGGGGGGCCTTGCGCCCCCTGCGTGGCTGACGCTTGTGGCCATTTGACGAACTTGATGCCTCCCCCTTCTTCTGCTCTCGCTGGCGCGCGAGCCACTGCTCCTCGGTGAAGAGAAGCTTGCCACCAGTGGTGGCCGGCTCTGAAGATGGCTGGGGCTCGTCGATGTCGACGACCTTGAGGCGACCTATCGCTTCTCCGATCGACATCCTGGAGAGGTCCATCAAGGACTCGATCGAACGAGCCATTTGCTTGTATTTCCCGGGAACGCAGCGAAAGAGCTTCTCAACAGCTCTTTCCTCGTTGATGAGGTCTTCGCCATGCTGCACCAACTTCTGCAGTAGAGAGTTGAGACGGAGAGCAAAATCATCAACATCCTCACCTGGTTTGAAAGCCAGGTTCTCCCACTCCTTGCGTAGTGCCTGCAGCGTAGCCTTGCGGGCGCGATCGCTGCCGATACATACTGCAGCGATAGTATCCCAAGCCTCCTTGGCAGTCTACTTGCAAGCAATCAAACACTGCATCTCCAGCGGAATTGCAGCAACGAGGGTCTCCAGCGCCCGTCGATCATCATCGTAGTCGACGTCGTCGTATGTGACTGCCTCCCACATGTGCCGCACTTGGAGCTTCACCCTCATAATCATGGACCACTGGGTGTAGTTGGTCTTGGTGAGGGTGGGCCATCCACCACCAGCACCAGCATCCTTGATGATGGTCTGTAAGCCGCGATGACCATGGCGCTGGTCCGGGGAGGGAGAGCCACGCCGCCTGTGAGGGTCGCGTTCGCCATGAGCACGACCGTCGCGTGCGCATCCTCCCGGAGTGTTGTCGGCGCGTCTGGGCCCGTTTGGGCTGCCGCCGCGAGCACGGGGCTGCGCTGCTGCCCACTGCGCCACCCGCTCATCCTTCGCCCTCCTTGGTAACTCGGCCTCCAAGTCGAGGCTACCTCCCTCGGAGGCACTGCCACTGTTGCTACCGTGGCGCAAAGCTTCGAGCTCTGCCGCCGCAACACGTGCTGCAGCCACAGCCGCCGCCGCTTCCTCTTCTGCTCTCGCTGCTGCCAGTTCTGCCGCCGCCAACCTCACCTTCCGAGCCGTCGCTGCCACAACCTCTGCTGCCACCCGGTCGCGTTCCTCCGCCGCGGCGACTTCGGCCTCCTGTCGACGTCGTGCGCTCGAGGTGACCGAGCGAAGAGAGTCTCCTGTGGACATTGCGAGGTGGTAGGGTGGAAGGGTCGTGGGGGTTGCTGCTGCCCTGGGAGGAAGCCGCTACAATCGAGCTGCTGCTCGGAGTGTGGGTGGAGCTCGCCGAGTCGTTGGTCTCCGGTGGACCGGCAAGGGAGGAAGATGAACAAGGAGAAGGGCGTCTCCGTTGGAGAGAGTCGCGGAGGGGATTGGAAAGGTCACAGAACCATACAGCTCTGATACCAATTGTTAGAGAGAACACTCGCATTGGTAGGGATGACACTCAAGAGTTGGGGCAATTTTCTTTCATGATACCAATTGTTAGAGAGAACACTCGCATTGGTAGGGATGACACTCAAGAGTTGGGGCAATTTTATTCTCATTCAACTCACTCAAATGTCATGCCAACCCAAATAGTTGGGGATACATATTTATAAGCTAGCCATGTAGCCCAAGATGCTAGATGCTAGTCTAAGATGCTAAAGCAAAGATGCTAGTCTAAGATGCTAAAGCAAAGATGTTAGTCTAAGATGCTAAAGCAAAAGATGCTAAAGGTGCTAAGAGTACAAACTTGTTCACACATGGACATCACACATGTCATGCCAAACAACATGTCATGCCAAAACACACACACACATAGACTTAACCTCTCAGCTGGTTGATGCTGTTTCTGAATTTTGACTTATTGACTAGTTTAAATACCATGATACATCAGGGACTAGGAAATCAATTTCTTTCAAACATCCGTGAGGTTGATTCCATATTTCAGATCAGTTTTTGTCGTCTTTCTAAATGTGTTTGCCATAAGATATTTTTCAAGTTCTGGAAACTGTAACTTTGCATTTTTGGCATGCCTCATTGCAGTGTTCGTCAACCTTTCATTTTTCAAAAGACAAACTTACATAGTTCTCTGGTAGATGTCCTTTTTGGCTACTTTTGCTTCTTGGGACTTGGATAGCATAATTGACAAACTTACATAGTCGTTGAATTTCAAGGGCTTTTGACTGGATTCTGAGGTTGTGCGATATTTTGAAGATGATGATATTGTTCATGTGAATGGGAAAGTTGATCCCAAGTCAGATATTGATGTAATTAATCTGGAGCTTATATTTTCTGACCTTGAACAGATAAATTCTCTAGGACATTCTCTTGTCTCTTTGGCTGCTTTATAGGGTGGGGAAAAAATCATGTATGAGTTTAATTATCTGTTTTCTTTTTCCCTTAACACTGGCAATTTTGTTCCAAATGCAGATAGAGAAAAGACTGGATAAGCTTAAAGATCAGAACAAAAGACCAACAAGTAAAGGTGAAGGTAAGATATACAGGCTCTTCTCCTTGTTTGGTGTTTATTCTAGATTCCAACAACTCTCACAGCTCAGGAACAAGCAGATAAATCAGGACTGGAAAAGATCCAGACTGTGCTTATGAATGGAAAACCTACTAGATCTGTTGAGTTGGCTGACCATGAGAATTGAAAGAAGCTACCCAACATCTTTGTCTGCTAACTATGAAACCTGTCATTTGTGCTGCCAATGTAACTGAATCTGACCTTGCTGAACCTGATGGCAATGCTCATGTCAAAGAGGGGGCCAAACTAGCAACAGAGTTGCAGTCTGAATCTGGCATGGTTATAATATCAGCTCAGGCTTGTAATACACATCTGCATTTGAGAACACTTTTTACTTACAACATTGATCAGCGTACTACCTAATATGTCACCTATCTAAGTTAATACGAGATACAAGTCATTGCCATTACCCAATGAGCTAACTGGCTAAGGGTGGATGGATCGATATACATCATATAGCACAGATCATTGGCATCATATATATAACTCTACATCATATATATATATATACACACACAAATGTTGTCTTACACCCACGAGTGTAGAATAACTATTCTACCGAGAAATCTACTACTGAGAAAAAGTAGTGCTCAATTGCTATTCTACTGAGAAAATTTAGTACTGAAAGTTGTCGGTGTAGAATAATTATTCTACACACGTGGTGTAGAATAGCGCTCCCGTATATATATAACATAGTTATTACTTACACATGTAAACCTTTCTAGGATTTTTATAGGAATTTTAAAGTACTCAAATTCTTTGAAAATTTTCCTATTAGGTCGTTGGAATAGGATTGAAGCTTCAAAAATTCTTATGGATTACTTTCCTCCATCCCATTTCATAGAATATTGAAACATGAGCTTAAACTTCACTTTATTTTTCCTTTGAAAAATCCAATGCATTTTCTTTGAAAAATCCTATGCATTTTCTTTCTTTGCCTCTCTTTTTCTTACTACAAATTCTTATGGTTATTTCCTATGATCGATCCAAACACATCATTTTCAAAATTGTTGTGTTTTATATTTTATAGTATTCAATTGTATAAAATATTCTAATCATACATTTTCCTATCCCCGTGTTTCTAAAATCATGTGTTCCAAAAAACACTAAATCTTTACATACAACAATGTAATACATACCAATGTAAGAACACTAGTTATATATATAGATGGCTATATGGCCTCCCAACCCGAGCACGAGATGGGTTGATCTTCGACTAAATGATCGGGTCATGTTGTGCTAACTCAACGGATGGTATTAAAATCGGCTCGTGCCACCCCGAAAGCCCAAAAGCCCGATGGGCTCAGGCCATCCTAAGCCCACGTTTGCAAGAGTGAGTGGAAGCAATGGTGGCCCACGTTCCCAGCCCACCTTGAAGGCGTGCCTACGTTTGCAAGAAGGAAAAGAAAATCGTGTCGCGACTGTGGGAAAAAAAAACAGCGTGAGGGAAATGGAAAACCAATGGTGGGCAAAAAAAAACAGGTGGCATTTCCCAAGACCAATGGCGAGAAAACACATGAGCTCTTGAGATATTTTGTTGGATTGTTCATGGCATCTGACCAATGTAATGCCTACTACGATGAACATTGAGTCATGCTAGCCTATGGATTTGTCTCTCGGTCCAAACATGACTCGATGTTTCATACTGATTGGGTCGGCTCGATCCAATGAAAAACTGGTCGTGTCAAGCTTCGACCTCGCCAAAATTCACGTACCTTGTGCTAGCCCACGTGGCTCGGTCCATACGAGTCATATGACCGTGTATAGTTATATAGAACATTATTATTCGGCTAAAACTTTATTTAAAAATTAACGTCGTATTGTTGCGTCCAAGCCATGCTTAAAGTATTTGTTTTTTTACTTTTCACATTTTATTTACCAGTAAATAATTACATATACGCCTCGCCGCAAAGATTAATTTATGACATATTAGGGAGCAAGATTAGCCCTGCAAAAAATTAGAATAGCAAATATTAGATCCGTTCTTTCTCCGAGCATCTCCGGCTCACGCGCAGGCCGCCGCCGCCGCCGCCGCCGCCGCCGCCGCCGCCTGGAGAGATGGACTCCTGCGGCTTCGATTCCACAGGTCGGGAATTCTCCAGCGCCGCGGAGATGTGGGCACATGAAATTGGCGTTGCAGCCACTGCCCCGGCCTCCGCCGCTGTAGCTGAAGCCGCCCCGGCTTCCGCCGCCGCAAGCAACGGGGACGCCGGCGAGGAGGCATACGGAGACGGGAAGCGTAAGGAGTGGTACTCCAAGGCGATCTCCTACTGGCAAGTAAAGAACGTTCACTCAGCCCTCCTCTCAAAACCCTAAACCCCCGATCCAAATGCGTCATTCCTCGCGGCGAATTTGGCTACATGCTACTACTTGATTTGGTGTATTAGGGCGTGGAGGCGTCGACCGAGGGAGTCCTGGGAGGGTACGGATGCGTGAACGACGTGGACGTCAAGGGCAGCGACGCCTTCCTCCGCCCTCTCCTCGCCGAGCGATTCGGCACCGCGAAGCGCCATCTCGTCGCCCTCGGTGCGTCCACTTCTCTGGGAGATTTTGCCCAGCTCTTCAGACTAGTAATTGTTAAAGCTATGCAATAGATCTTCAGGTCCCCGTGATCTACTTGGTCACTTGATTGATGCCTGAGTTTATGGCAGATTGTGGCTCAGGCATTGGGCGGGTTACAAAGAATTTTCTTCTTAGGCATTTCAACGAGGTATGCCATTAGACTTATCTTCTCTACATGCATCTTCTGTCGTTGTATCCACATGATATATTGGCAAGACCAATGTGTTTTGAGTTTTTTCTCTAGTGGAGCATGATCAAAGGCGGAGCCAAAATATATACATCACACTAGGATTGATCCAACTATTCTCAGCTAATTATGCAATTTTTCAAAGATTTTCATACAATTTTATAGGCAATAACTAGCTAGGGGTGAGGCTTAAGCCACAGCCACCCCACCTCTGTCTCTGCCCCTGAGTGTGAATTTAACAATGTTTTTTGTCTGTAATATTTATCATTTTTTGTGTGCTCTGTTTGTTTCTTCCAATGATCTGTTTTAAACTGGAAATGGGTCCTCAGGTTGATCTTGTTGAGCCAGTGTCCCATTTTCTAGAAGCTGCACGGGAAAAACTTACTGGATGTATGGAAGTAGGGCAAGATACAAACAAGGCTGCTAACTTTTACTGTGTACCTCTTCAGGTTACTTTTTAGATCATTGTTACTGCAAGTTTGATGCTCTTTGCTATTTGTTGTTTCGGTCACTATGATAACATTCATTTCTTGCTTCAGGACTTCACTCCTGAGGAAGGAAGATATGATGTAATATGGATCCAGTGGTGCATAGGACAACTTCCTGATGATGACTTTGTTTCTTTTTTTAACCGGGCAAAGGTGACATGTTTGACTCAGATGTTATGCATATTTATTGTTATAATCATTTTGTTTTTATTTGTGTTGAAGTATTCATCTGTGCTTGAAATTTTAGCTTTTAACATCTCTGTTGTGTGCAGAAAGCCTGAAGCATGCTATAGTGTTGTTATACCATGATTTTTTAGAGGAATAGGAAAAATGAATATTACATCTTTCCCTTTGATACAAAGGCTTACAGATAAACTTCTTATGTGTGAATTCAGTGTTGTTTGTTTGTTATTTATCTGCAAAATCCTGTCCAGTGAACCAATGGTGCTGGCACTTCTTCCTTCATAGGGGGTGCTTATTTCTCCTTTTTCTAAAAAGGAGAAGCCCAACTTCTTTGCAATAAAAAATAATTTTATTTCTATTTGTAATTGCCCTAAAGCCAAGGCTGCCAAAAAATGACAAGAAACTCTAATATAATCTTTAAATTTAACTGTAGATGTACTACTATTTTTAAGGGAGTTGAACTTCTATTTTCAGCCTATTTCCATTTTTATCTAGTGAAGACTATCAATGTTGCTGCACTTATTTGTACTAGAGATAAAATCCAAGTTAAGATTAAGTATATGGATATTTCGTCGGTATGCATTTTAATTAAATTTTGATTGATAATGTTGCCTCCAGATTGGGCTTAAACCTGATGGATTTTTTGTTCTGAAGGAGAATACTGCAACAAACGGTGAGTCACTATATCAAATGATTTGTCTAATTACTGTGGCATTCTTTTTGAGAGAAAATTAACATTACACCTTTCTGGCTGTCAGGATTTGTTTTGGACAAGGAAGATAACAGTGTCACTAGATCTGATGCATACTTCAAGGAGCTGTTTAAAAAATGTGGTTTGTATATCCACAGCATTAAGGTATACATGCCATAAGTATGAACTTTACGTTTTTCAAGTCAATCATCCAATCGTTCAATTATAACAGGACCAGAAGGACCTTCCAAAGGAATTGTTTGCGGTCAAAATGTATGGATTGGTGACCGAAAAGCCGAAGATTCAGAATAACGGGAAGAAAAGAAAATCTAAAAGGTCACCCCGTTTGATTCGCTCTTGAAGTCTCCCATATTAGATGGGCTGTTACACAAACACATTTGTATGGCAATGTATTACTATTTGTTTGTGACAAGTTCCAAGAACATTTCATTTTGAACAGGCACTGATTTCCTGGGACTAATTTTTTTCTTTTTCAGTTGATGATGGATTATGGTTACTGTTGTAGCGGATGATGTTATGATCTCGTGATTATGAGGAAATATGTTTCACTAGGGGCATCTGAACTGAATTACATGGTTCCCATGTGATTTCAATGCTCCAACTGTCTAGATCTGAAATTATTGTTGAAAAAAGTCATTGTCGATGAGACGACTCAACTGGGGCATCAGGTGATAAACTGGAATCTGTTGCAACTGGAAGAATGCCATTTCATTTTAGAAATGAAAGAGTCCCAGCGAATCTATATAAAATTATGTTGAAGTGTGATCTCTGCTGTTGATGGAGGTATTTGGATGACTAACAAGATCTGCGAATGCTGTTGAAGTGTGATCCAATGACATGGTTCGTATTTAGATTGTAATCATCTACGAATAAACCAAACCTGAACATCCAATTGAACTCGTTCAAGCAGATGAGGATGGAGTCAGAACAGTGCTCCTCCCTACTCATCTTGGTGCTTTTATGGATGCTTAGGGCAGGCTGTACATCGCTCCACCTAGTTGGCATTGTTCCCGGCGCTGCTCATTCCAATAGAAAGGAAGTGAACACGTCGATCTTCGGATGTATCATTTGTTGATGTTCACTTGCTTTCAGATGAATGAAACATACATGATCGAGTAGAGAAAATAATGAGAGTGCATGGCTTATATAGAGTAGCGAGCTAGATGTCGATTTTAACATTTGCAGAATAAACTTCTTATAAGATTTGTTCTTTGCTTCGTCTCTATACATAGATGTTATGGTCTTATGATTGCTTGCATTGAGTAAATATCCCAGTCCTCAATTCATTGATATCAAAAGGATAGTTACTTGTCTAATCTCATTCTACATTTCAAGCAAATGAGGCTATGACATTTGGCCGTTTGACAGTGAAAAGAAGCACATAAATGGTCCATAAATAGCTTGAGATCAGCAAGAAGCAGGTCATATAACTGCTAGTAGGTGGAGTAGGTTTGGGTTTCAAGAAGGGCAGCTGAAATGTTTGTGCACAAACATACAAAGTGTTTTTAAGGAAAAAAAGTTAAATGTGGAATCAGGTTTAAAGTTTTGTGGGTACTAGTGAACTCTATAGAATTCGGCAGGGAATTGTTTCGAGTTTGAGCGAGCATCTTGAGGTGTTTCATGAACGACCATTAGGCAGCTACTTCTTACTAAACCCCTTACCACACTACTTATCTATTCAGTAATGCCTATGATACGGTTACACTTTTACAAATTTGTTCATGGATCACTACATAAGAAAAAAAGTTAAATGTGGAATCGGGTTTAAAGTTTTGTGGGTACTAGAGAACTCTATAGCATTCGGCAGGGAATTGTTTCGAGTTTGAACGAGCATCTTGAGGTGTTTCATGAATAACAATTAGGCAGCTACTTGTCACTAAACCCCTTAACATACTACTTATCCATTCAGTTATGCCTACGATGCGGTTACACTTTTACAACTTTGTTCATGGATCACTACATTAAGATTCTAGAAATATAGAAACAGAGTTGGAGAGGTATAAAGATCCAGCGAAAGAAGATAGTTCTCTTTTATTTTTCTTAATAAATTTTAGACGTATCCTCTATCCAATTCGACTAAATGCAAGAAACTTTGTTCGTCTTAGATCATCCAATTTCGACCTACATAAATCAGCACATGAAATATACAGGCTCATAGAGTTTGGCCATTATTTTTATATCATTACTTGCACATGCATGAGCACGTTCGTGCATGATAGCTGCCGCCGCCATTAGACAGAGGTATCTAAGCTGGTGACATGGAGCAGCCTGATAGATTAGCGGAGATAATTATGAGTTGCTTACTCTAACTACTCGTATATTATATAATCGAAGCACGCTAACACCGCTCCATACGATAGGTTTAAAGCATGAACTCGTCAAATCCAGCGAACGGATCTGCCGAGCATTAGCTCGCTCGCTGGTTGCCTCCTGATGCCATTCATTCCTAGCGCACGCGGGAGCCTGTGCTATGCTTGGTATTGATCGCTGCTGGTTAAGTGGTGGTTCAGATTTTAGCAACGGGGAATGCAGTTATATATACGGTGGGTCAGCTACATCCTGGGTTGTCCCAATATTTAATACTAGATAGTGTTTGTGTGTTCCGTGTCACTTATAAACTAGTCGTATAGTTTAATTATCTTAATATAATCATTAATTACTAATTAAATATGATGGTTTAGTATTAATTGTCTCTTGTCATGTTTTAGATGTTGGGTAGAGTTTCATGCTTCACTCGTTTAATAGTAAACAAATAATATTAGTTATAGAATTGAAACTGTTTTAAGCTGTTTGTCATGCTTGTTCATTTCATATAGTATATCAATTCAAGGCCAAAAACTAGATTGATGTCCTAGAAAGTATGAACTCATGCCTCTTCCTGATGAAACTGGTGATGAACAAGTAACAAGTATAAGCGAATGCAAAAGACAATGCTCTCTTGTTGATGATCTAACTTGCTAGACCTTGTAGATGGAAGACATAGCACCTTGAGACTTTGTGTCAATCAACAGACACAGAAATAAGCCCATGTCAAGAACACGCTCTCAGTTTCCCGCTGCCGCTCATTCCAATGTAAAGATGTGTAGTAGACATAAACACATCCCAATAGCAACAAAATGTTTTTTCTGAAATATTCATCATAGGTTTTGGTGTGCTCTGTTTGTATCTTCCAATGATCTGTTTTGAACTGGAAATGAGTCCTCAAGTTGATCTTGTTGAGCCAGTGTCCCATTTTCTACCAGCTGCACGGGAAAATCTTACTGGATGTATGGACGTAGGGCAATATACAAACAAGGCTCGCTTAATGGCTACGAGATATATGTAAGAATTATCAAACCACTTAATTGCTACTAGATACATGAAAGAAATTAGTAACATATTTTGTCATAGCTGTAGACGACTTGCTCTGGTTGCTCTTCCAATAAATCTAGCTGCCAGACAACTCATGACAGTCGAGATGCGGACCCAGAAAAGAGCATCTCGCATCTGCGAGTTGATGCTTTGAATGATTGGGGGCAAAATCACATGAAAAGACGACGAATTTTGTAATTGCACAGACGAATAAGACTGCTGCTACTGCTAGCAACATGGCAAGACTAACCCATTATCTGAACATTGGATGTTAAGGCAATGAAATGTCTTCACCCGCATCAAAGCAGACATCAGTACACCACAGGCAGAACAAGGGCTGTGCCTAACCTCAATATATTACATATCCTCTAAAATTTCCAACGCAAAGAATACATTTATGTGTCAGTGAGACTCAGTTGTTCTTCCCGGTGGTCTTCGACGGAGGAGGCAATGTCCCAAAAACAGCATCCCATAGTGATGAAGTGATGCCAAAGCCTTTATTTTGGATTCTGAAGTGGTGGTTGAGGTGATACCGCTGCATAAAGACAGTTTGTGAGGAACGCGAGCCCCATGAGCTTTTGGATGGAACAGCTAGATAATTTATAGCTTTATGAGTGGAGCTATGTTGTCACCTTGAGATTTTTTGCTGGGTCTTTGGATGGTTGTCCATGGTGCAAGTAGTAGTGAGTGCAGTCATACATCACATATCCCAACAGGCCACCGCCAAATAGTGCAGGAGTGGTAGATGGAGTTGCAAAGAACGCCACAAGCTTCCAGAACTGAAAAAGGAATATTTTTCTCTCGATTTAAATGGACCATGTTATGTGGTCTTGTGAATGAAATTTTTGAGTGGTGACATAAGCTCCACTCTCATCAAATTCTACGATCAACTCTCATGTGTAATATGTTAAGGGAAGTACCGGCACACACAAGATTGCTGTTGCAGTAGGGGGGAATACAAGTCTGAGCGAATCCATAGGATGCTTATGGTGGCATCCATGAAGAAGGTAATGTGCTGTGTTTGACCTGCAATATTGCATCAAAAGACACTTGCTGAGAAGGGAGAAGACATAATAAAATGTTACCAAAAGAAGTTGATAATTTCTTACCAATAGCTTTTAGTGTCAATGTGGAATAGGAACCGGTGCAAAGTATACTCAATCAATGTCCAAATAAATATTCCAAACAGGGTCATTACAGCTAATTCCTGAATAGTATGACCCATCTGAATAGATTTCACGAGCAACCAGCAGACGACAGGCAGCCATATTGTTGGCACAGCCCACCATTTTGTGCGTGTTAAGAACTGGACATGAAAAGATTTTGTTATGACAGTTCAGTTTCCAAAACCATCATTAACAATGAAACAAAATAGTGCATTACCTCCAGGACATCATTTCCAAAAAAACGTGGACCTTCCTTGCTCACAATAGGTTGGTGAACCCATTCCTGATAGCGTTCCTCGAGATGGCCAACCTTCATGCATAAAAATATAAAATTCAGACCAAAACAAGAAGTAGGTTACTTCAAATGCAAAAGGAAACTGAATTAGTTTTATTTACAGTTCCAGAATCTTACAAGTTACAACTACATGGTGCTCTTTCATAAGAAAGAATAGAACAACAATTCGTACCACATTTGTTGCTTAGAGAATTACAATTCAGCATTTCAGCAATTGAGTGTGTGGTCCAAAACTAAGACTTTGTATGCAAGAAGCAATATAAATGTGAACATGGCGAGGGCACGATTTGCATCGGCAAGTTCTGCAAAATTATACTACTGCAAAAGAGCACCAAGAGAGAGCAAATGAAACCTGGAAAACAAGAGGCTTGTTCAGATCAACGGTGAACTCCTGGACAACCATCTTCCTCAATCTGCCCTGCATCATGCAAGCACACACATATATGCGCACACGAACAATCAGAACTGAAGAGACAAGATCCAAAAGCAACACTCCTGAACTAGAAAAAAAATCGCAATGGACAGCCCGTGACACACTATTAAACACCCATCCTAATTACTAAAGAGGATGGCATGATTACCACCTTTTGCACTCCCTGACGTTAACGTTTCTCTGCCCGTGCAATGCAATCATACACATGTGACTCCACTACCACACAAGCGGCAAGCTTCGTCTCCCTACTTAACCGTACGCAACGATTGTTCATACGAATTTGGCAAGAACTGGTGCACGAATCTGACTAGAACTAAATCGTCACGACAAATGCAGGATCGCAGGCACATAAATCTCGTTCTAGATCCAATCTATTCCTGCCAGGAACGCCTCAATCTTCGAACCAGAACCGATCAATCCATCGACAATGTCCCAAAACCCCACTAGCATTCTGCTTCCACTACGAAACTAGACGACGAGGGATTAGAACCAATGCCGCAGCCATCGAGAACTACAGAACGAGCACACAAAAACCGCCGCCCGCCCGCCAGCCAGCCAACCAACACACCCCAGATGCGCTCGAGATCTGAAAGAGGGTCGAGTGTGGGTCACGCGTACCTCAGACGCAGCGCCAATGGCGGCCGGCCTCTCCCACCGGAGCCCTTCTCCTTCCCCCTCGGGACGCGCAAGAGAGAGAGAGAGAAGGGAAGGACGAGAGGAGGATCCGGATGGGCGACGCGAAGCGACGGGGCGGGAGGGGGAGGCGTAAGAAGGGAGGAAACCCAGGGGCTTTCCTGTAAAATGTTCGCGCCCGCGTCGTTGGGTTTGCGGTGTCCGACTTCGCAATTAGCTAATTCTTCCAGGAATGCATCGAGAAATGATTTGTTATTTGGACACTTCAAAAAATTGCGTTTGTATTTTTGACATTTGACCTAGTTAGTGTTTAGTTTGAGGTACGACGAGGAATGGAATGGGATGGTTCAGAATCATCTTGTTTGTTAAAAAAATCAGTATCACATGGTTCAGCATCTACAGAGAATATTATGTTTTTCGGAACAGTTCGGTTTCACTTGATTCCACTCATCTCTCGAACCAAACTGTAGTATCATCCCATATCTAGGAACCACTCCGTCGTTCCGTTGAGGAACCAAACACTACCTTAAATGGTACTACGTATCGGTTTTAAAATATCATCCTAAACAAAACATACATCTTTAGAGGATCAAAATAGCAATTTTTATCTCTTACAACGGAAGGATCAAAGTCTGAAATAGGAGGGTCGGTGGGGCCACCCGCCCGCCAGCAGCCAGCTTGGCGATGGCTGTACTGTGTGCTGTGTGAACCAGAACCAGTGTGCCATACTGCGTGTGAACTGTAATCCAGCAGCGCACACGTGTTATGGCAGTGTGATGTGTAGTTTGAATGAAATTTTAAATTTCTGGGACATCCACATCCTCACGAGAACTGACAGCTGAGATGTTTTTTTGTAACCATCCAAACAAGCGCCGTGGCTGTTCGGCGTGGGATCCGTCGCCCATGTGCAGTCGATTTGACCGTTTTATAAAGTTAAAGACATAGAAATCAACCCCTCATTTACTTTGCCATGCCAGCACTGTAAAACAAGATTTGTGAACCATAGAGAATAATTTTTTTTATAAAGTTGAATGCTAGGGAATAACTTTTTTATAAAGTTGAGGTATGGCGAGACGAGATTTGCGAATAAGGTTATGGAATAATTTTTCGTAATGTTAAGATCAGAGAATACAACAACAATAAAGCCTACACGTGTGTGAGTATCGGCTGTGAGCGGCTGCCGCGCAAGTGGCGACGTGGATCACAACTTGCAAGAGGGGGAGAGGTCAGGTAAAAACTTTGAACAATCACTGTTCGTGTGTTTGCCTGTTGAGGCAGCCGTCAGGCGAAGGCGACAGTTATCAGCATAATACGGAGTGATGTTGAAAACGTTTCATCTAAGCAACATGACACCTATATACCGTGGAACAGGACGGTAACAAAACTACATTCAAACTTCACAGAGATGAGAAAACCACTACGGATAGTTGTCAGAACTTACATGTAACTAGCTCAAGGAGAGCTACTGACCATGTATGCCGTACAAAACGGATGGCACAGGGAACAAAACGGAGCACGGACGCAAAACCTATATGGCTATATCCATCATGCACGCCACAAAAAAAAAAGCACAGCATCACAAACTCTCACTGGCAAACAACCTGGACAGAACTGTCGGACAACGTGACCCATGGCTACTCCGCGACAGCCTCCTCCTCCTCTTCCTCTTCGTACTCTTCGTCGGCTGTGGCGTCCTGGTACTGCTGGTATTCCGCAACAAGATCGTTCATGTTGCTCTCTGCCTCAGTGAACTCCATCTCGTCCATTCCCTCGCCGGTGTACCAGTGCAAGAAAGCCTTCCTTCTGAACATAGCAGTAAACTGCTCGCTGACCCGACGGAACATCTCTTGGATGGAGGTGGAGTTCCCGACGAATGTCCCTGACATCTTCAGCCCCCTGGGTGGAATGTCACAGACACTGGATTTGACGTTGTTGGGGATCCACTCTACAAAGTATGACGAGTTCTTGTTCTGGACATTGAGCATCTGCTCATCCACTTCCTTGGTGCTCATCTTCCCACGGAACATGGCAGAAGCTGTGAGGTAGCGACCATGGCGGGGGTCCGCAGCACACATCATGTTCTTTGCATCCCACATCTGCTGAGTCAGCTCAGGAACTGTGAGAGCACGGTACTGCTGCGATCCGCGTGACGTCAATGGCGCAAAGCCAACCATGAAGAAGTGGAGCCGGGGGAAAGGAATGAGATTCACAGCAAGCTTGCGCAGATCAGAGTTGAGCTGACCAGGGAACCTCAAGCAGCACGTAACACCACTCATTGTTGCAGAGATAAGATGGTTGAGGTCACCAACTGCATTGATAGGACCAAGCAATCACTTCTTCCGTTTAGTGGATAGTTAACATAAATTTCTACATGAAAAATTGGTGGTATCATGGAAGGAAACAACAAGAGGGGTAACTTACAGGTTGGAGTGGCAAGCTTTAGTGTGCGGAAGCATATGTCGTACAGAGCTTCATTGTCAAGCACCATGCATTCATCCGCATTCTCAACAAGTTGGTGAACCGAAAGTGTAGCATTGTATGGCTCCACAACAGTATCTGAGACCTTTGGTGATGGGAAGACAGAAAAGGTCAGCATCATTCTATCAGGGTACTCCTCCCTAATCTTAGAAATAAGAAGGGTGCCCATGCCAGATCCAGTGCCTCCTCCCAATGAATGGCAAACTTGGAATCCTGTAAGTAAAGAAAACAAGACCATCCTGTAAGTCATTACTCACGAAATGCAAATGGACTTCAAACGTGCATATGTAAAAAAACAGCCTTGGGTTTGAACGAATATAGCAACCCTCAAAAGGTTAGAAGTTTAGGGCATTGTCATTTTTTAAGAAGTGATCATGTTCCAAGTTCCAACAGTTAAGGTAATTATGAGTTAAAATTTTTAACACATTCTTCTACCAAGCTTTGTTGCCAATGAAATTGCATGCAACTAAAATCACTTGATCTATCATGATAACATACCTATAGTCCTATACAAAATAATATATCATAGGGATAACCAAAGCGATAAAGTTATGACTGAATTACAAACCATGAAAGACAAGGACGCCATTTTGTCATGCATTGAGTGTTGACAAGACAATCCAATCTAGCTATGAGCCTATGACACAAGTGCACATTAACAGGCGCAGAGAAAAGTTTTATGCAAGCACCTAGAATAGATACCGTAATAAAATATCCATTGCAGCAACAATTGTTGTTCAGCACGCTAGATAAGACAATAGGAGCTCATTTACAAAACATAGACCGATCTGAAAAGTACATCCCCAAGATATGAAACATAGGCCAAATAACGGCGAGATAGTCTCCGCGTGAATGAGGCCATTAAACATATTTCAAGTAACTGTAACACCGATGACATAATATAGATGCTAGACAACAAATCACATGGAACAACTTTTTTTACAGAAATGATACATAACAATTAGCAGTTCGATTCGATTCATGTAATATCGATGCTAGATAACAAATCACATGGAACAACAACATTTTTTCAGAAATGACACATAACAATTAGCAGTTCGATTCGATTCATGTACCACTGTAATGACCTCTCCACAGACTACAGTACTACAGGTGCTATAGTAACCAAAAAAAAAACTTTCGACTGGGAAAAACGCCGTATGCCTAAATGCGAAACCCAAATTTCCCTTATAATGTAACACTGAAACCGATGCTAATCGCAGTTCCACCCGCTACAACGCCAGATCCGCGCTAGATCTAACTCCCTTATGTGCTACCTCTCTCAGATCTAGCAAAATCGCACGGAATGGGACATGTGAATGAGATGAGATGAGATGGTATACCCTGTAAGCAGTCGCAATTCTCGGCCTCCTTGCGGACGACGTCGAGGACGGAATCGATGAGCTCGGCGCCCTCGGTGTAGTGCCCCTTGGCCCAGTTGTTTCCGGCGCCGGACTGGCCGAAGACGAAGTTGTCAGGGCGGAAGATCTGGCCGAAGGGGCCGGATCGCACCGAATCCATGGTCCCGGGCTCGAGGTCCATCAGCACGGCGCGGGGCACGTACCTCCCGCCGCTGGCCTCGTTGTAGTAGACGTTGATGCGCTCGAGCTGCAGGTCGGAGTCGCCCGCGTACCGTCCAGTCGCGTCGATGCCATGCTCGTCGCAGATCACCTCCCAGAACTTGGCGCCGATCTGGTTCCCGCACTGCCCACCCTGGATGTGGAGGATCTCCCTCATGTCTGCCTAGCCGAGACCGTGCGTCCGGTGGCCGGAGCTGGATACGATGGGCCGGAGGGCGGTGGTTGCGGACGGAGAGCGAGCGAGCGGGCGAACGAACGGGTTGCCTGGGGCAGGATTCGAAATGGATTTTTCATTTTTCGCCGTCTTATACGGCGGATGCCGGATGCTTCCCTGCCGCTCAGACTCGAGGGCTCGAAGCGAGCGGCGGGAGCGGCGCGTGCCTTCGGTGGGACCGTGGGACCCGACACCCAGTTGCGCTAAGACCCGACGTAACGTGGGACCCACGCACGTCGCGCGGAAAGGATGAAGGCACAGCGGGGCAGTAGCTGTGAGTTGGTTGATCTCGACTGTGCATCTCGTGATCGGACGGTCGGAACCAGACGACGTTTCTGGAAGAGAAATGGTAGCTGGCGTAACCGAAGACGGGGGCCCGACCGGCAGTGGGCTCGGACGATAGGAGATGGACGCCGGGCCCCACGCGCCAGGCTGGGAAAACCGGTCGCTGGAAACCGGTGTGGGTCCCACATGGAAGGGTTTAGGTTAGGCTCTTAAAACAGCTTAAAACAATTAAAACTATAATATAATATTGATTTATTATTAGAGCATCCAAGAGAATTGTAATTAAAAAATTAAGTCCAATAGATATTTTAAATGACTCTACAAAATAAAAGATCCAAAAATTAATACTTTTACTCTACTTTTGGAGAACATACTTGTTAGTAGTAATTTTTCATTTAACATGTAACTCGCTTCTGTGGTAAGCATAAGTCGTAAGTTATCTTTAAGAAGGCTAGAAAAAGATGATCAAATTATGACAGCTATTTAAGAGGGTGATGATTCATGATAGCGATGCTTGACTGGTAATCCAAGCAATGCTTGGATGTCAATGGATGTAGCTGCTGTTGAGACAGGTGAAAGGGACCAAATCAACAGCAACCACGCACGCTTGTCTCTCGCTTTCTTTTCAGCGTAGAGACGGTGGCTATCAGGAAACAAAAGTAAGCAATGATATCATCTTGGTCCGAAGTTGAAAGGACAGGCTAAACTTGATTCTTTTCCACTAAAACAGAAGCCGAATAACTATATCAGGTCAGGATGGGTTGCACAGGGAATGATATCCTCTCGAAACAAACAGGATGGTGATGATGCATGCTATCGAAACATGGAATAGCAGTATACCCCTCTGGCAAAACTGAAAATCTGAAATGAAAACACTGTCATTACAATGGTAAAACTGGTGGCGATACTAGCTATTGCTCATGCTGCCCAGGCTGCGGGCCGACAAGAAAACAGGGCTTGCCCTGGTTAAAAGCTGGTGAACGGCTTTCGAAAAATTATCAGGTAGGCGTAGTCGTTCTATCCTGATGATTGATTGATTAAACCAGGAATCAGAATGCCTTCTTCTCGTAGGACACTAGCCCATGTATCCCCCCTTCAACTTGCGCAGCACCAGTCCTCACCTGAAAGGCAGTAAAGAGTCATTATTTTTGTCTCCTCTCACTGTTCCTAACAAATTAGTTCTATTGTTAATATTAGACTGCCCTGATGTCAGGATTTCGGAACACAAAGCCAGGTTTTATTTGGTTCTCAAGTTCGGTCAGTGATAACCTCTTTGACTGGTGAAAAGTGTTCAGTTATCTTTCAGTATATCATTTCAAGAGAAACACACGTGGACACAGTGCTACGAAAATAAAATACATCGAGGGGAATTTCATGTATATCTAGCTTGTTATATTTAATAGGGACAGTTTGGTCACATACATCGAGGGGAATTTCATGTATATCTAGCTTGTTATATTTAATAGGGACAGTTTGGTCACATGATGAGGTCAAATGTCCCTCAGATCTGGATTCTGGAAAACAAATGCAAGCATTACGAGCTGAATTTTACTCAGGGAGTCGGGGTGGAAAATGACATGGCTTAAAACCTTATTGCACCACTAAAATTCAGTGATCTAGAATCCCTTGAAGCATTGACTATGTTTTATCTGACAGAAAAATAAGCTTAAAACCCAGTCAGTACTGGAGTGCACAGGAAGTAAGATTCATGTATTCTACAAAATCTGGGGTGGAAGTCACCATAACATAAAATTTTAGAACGTTTTACATAGAAGGGCACAAAAAGATCATACATTCCTAGAAAAAAGGACAGAGTCACCATATTACATAATAAACCAAATAGAGGAAATCAAGTTATTGTCCAAACAGCAAGTATATTGTAAACTAAAAACAGGATTATTCTGCACTCCACAGTAGAACACTCAAACCAATATACGGGATAATAGGGTCAGTTCCTTTTCCAAAATGAAACCAAGTAATAATGGACCTTAATCTTAGTTGTTTATCTGTGATACTAAAAAATTCATTTTCATTTAGAGAAGCGGAAAGGCACTTTTTGTTCAGTAGACATGTCAAATCTCAGAAACAGAGTATGTGTCCATTATCTCCTAAAAACTTTGTACTGTTAACACGAAGCAATTTAGCTGATCTTAGACGTTTCACACTATTAATCATTCAATTTTATACTACAAAATACGATAACAGTAAAAGAAAAATGGCATCTAGCATGAAAATACCTCTAATTTAAGAGTATCCGACCATAAGAGATCATGAGCTGACTGCAAAGACGATGCACCAAGGTCTTGGAATCCTTGCTTAACAGCTTGCATTGTGTATGGAATGAACTTCAGCACAGAACCTTTGTCAGCAACGGCTCCAACAACTCCCTGTGCAACTTTAAGCTTGAGGGTATCACCCAGGTACCTGGCATCACTCCCCTTTATCATTGCTTCGAGAGAGCCCATGCCTCTGTATTTCTTTACTAGACGGCCATCCTAACAGCATTCCAAGAGCAACAATGTTAGACAGGGGAGAGTGAAACAGAACATATCTGCAATAGAATAACATAAATATATTCCACCAACCAACATTAATAAGCAATTAAGAAAACCAACAACTACAATAAAGAACACTGCTAGAAATTGAAATAGGAGAAAATACAGATGGCTTCTTAATGATGTTAATTCAAAAAAAAATGAGCAATGAACATTACCCAAAGTTCCATGGTCCTAACAAGTAGGAACTACATGCATCACATTGTCAATTTCAAATAGGACAATAACAGCTACTGAGACAGCTTTTGCCCATTTTCACCAATACATTGCACTAATCCTAAACCAGATCAAATTAACCAAAACATCTGAAAATGGAAAATGATAAGGTGTGGTTTTACCCATATCATCATTCAAGAATGAGTGAGGTTATCTAAATTATGGTTTTCAATCTCCAGATATGACTTCAAAACAACTAGCAACAACAGTCTAGCCATGCCACTGGTTGCAATAGTTACAGAAATAACTGTTATTTCAAGCAGTCATGTTACTAATATTGTCGTCCACATTACTGCAGAACTTCAAAATATTCTAAGTACGGCAAAATCATATCTGAAAAATTCACATGCTGCTTCTAAAGAAATGAATACCTTGTGCTCATAAGTACCAGGTGCTTCATGACTGCCAGCTAAGAAGCTTCCCATCATAACAGTGGATGCCCCCAAAGACAAGGCCTTCACAATATGTCCAGAATTTGAAATTCCACCATCCGCAATAACTGGCACACTATGATCCCTGGCATAAGATGCCACCTTAAACACAGCTGTAGCCTGTCACACAAAAGGCCAAAAAGGAAGTATCAAACACATGCAGCAGCATTAAGGTTCTCTGGCGTTTATATGATCACTTGTTATACCCTGATAACAATTGTATCCACCACATGATCACTTGTTATACAAAATTCATTTGAAGTATAGGCTACCAGGACTACGGAAATGTGGAACCCAGGGTTTGCGTAACTAAGCAGTTACCACGGTAACCACTCGGTTACCGAGCTTCCGCCCCTGGCCGGTTTATACAAACCGACAATTTGATTCAAAATTTGAATTTGAATTTGGAATTTTAAAATTTTCTCAAAAAATCCTATAAATACTAGATGGTTTATGATGGTTTACAGTGAAATTTGTATTCAAAATTATTAAAAAAATTTAAAAAATATGAGCAAAACAAGATCAGTAAAAATAAAAAGGGAAATTTTGGCCCAACCCAAAAGCCTGGCCCAGCAAGGCAGCGTCTTTGGCGAGGTACTGTTCTCACGTCTTGGTCCTCAGTCTTTGTTTGCTGGCTTGCTTTTTATTCTGTTCTCTCACTCTAGTGTTTACAGACATGCTTTTGTTTCTTTTCTGGGCAGCTATACTTCTGTTCTAGGCAGTGGCCGGGCAGTGTGTATATATTAGTCTTTAAATAAAAATACTAAAGTAGCTACTAGCTATCACTCTTATTCTCTTCTCTGCATTGTATAATTCTTCTGTGTGTATGGCATCACCTCACCTCGCCTTACCACCATAAGAACACTGGTAATAGGATTCTTATCTTTGTGCAGTACAGCGCGGCTAAATTCTTATCTTTGTGTAGTACAATGACTAATCTACGATTAGTCGCACTTAGTCACGACTAATCGATTAGTAAGTGCCCCTACGACTAGTGTCAACTAGACGATCTGAAATCATTGCTCCAAACCAACTGGTTACTGGGACAAACCGAGCAGTAACCATTTGGTTCAAAATGTTGAATTTGAATTTTGGTCGGCTTACTTCCTGTCTGGCTAGGGCAGTAACCAATCCCTAAACGGTATGGTTAACCCTAGTGGAGCCACATATCATTCTAAGTCAAACTACAAGTCCAAAAATAGTAGAAAAGGTGAGCTAGATATGGTCTCAGCAAATCTTAGAACCTAACCCTATAAACAACATAGTGCCCAACAATCCAAGTTCCAAGGGTACAAATGGGAGGCTACAGCAACCAATGCAAAGCTCAAGCTTCAAATGTACATTTTTGCCCACTTAAATAGTAAATACCCACTTGAACAAGAAGAACCAAAAGTTCATTTTGTGACATAAAAAATACAGGATGCCCCGAGGTGATAGAAGATACTCTGAGGTCATCCAGGCTCCAGCTGGGTTAGATGGTTGGGGTCAAGAAAGCAGAGATGTAGGACATTTAGAATTTTATAGTAAGGCATTGGAATTTTTCCTATCTCAGAACAAGCCCCGTAAATAAGATAAAGAGCATCAGATGGCTATGTGAACAACAGACAGCAGCAGCATGCTGGCCATCCTATAAATGGCAGAGGATCCATCTGCTATACAACTAACAAATTTGACAGTGGGCTAAATGTATTACACGAACAAATTTAACTAATAAGGAAGAAAGACTTTATGAGAACTTTAACAAACATATACCTGTCCTCTTCCCACAGCACAAACCTCCTGGGTCGTGCAAATTGAGCCAGAGCCCATCCCAACACGCAATCCATCCACTCCAGCATTGACTAAATTCTGGGCCTGTGTGATTGTCACTACGTTGCCTCCGATCAAGTCCACTTCTGGGTACATCTTCTTTGCATACTTGATCATATCAAGCTGGTAGATAGAGTTCCCCTGTGAGCTATCAACCACAATAGCATTTGCCCCTGCATTAACCAACTGCTCCAGCCTTCGCTTATCATCCTCACGGGTCCCAATAGAAGCCGCGACTACAAACTTCCCGTCTGCTCCAAGAGACGGCTTGCCTAACTTTGGATAGCTTCTGATCCGCTCCACATCTTTGGCAGTGATGACATCGATTACCTCACCGTCATCAGATACGAGAGAGGCGTAATCCAAACCCTCGTCCACAAGGATGGACGCGGCCTGCTCGAAGTCGAAAGAGGAGGACACCGAGCGTGGGGCTGGGCGCATGTACTCAGAGACGGGGACCACACGAGAGGAGATCTCGGCTGCAACAGCGATACCAACGAGCTTGGAGAGTGAATCGCCACGCTCCGTGACCAGGGCGTAGTCGTGGCCAGCGAAGTCGGAGAGGGAGGGAGTGGAGGCGGGAGAGAAGAAGGGGACGGAAGAGACGAACGGGAGGCGGCGAGACTTCGCGGCGCGGATGATTGAGGCCTGGATGTGCGGCTCGGTGTTGCAGTGGACGGCGGCAACGCCACCGAGGGAGGCCATGGCAGCAGCCATGGCGGCCTCGGACACGGTGTCCATGGGGGAGGCTACGCAGGGGATGGCGAGGGGTATGCGGCGGGAGAGGCGGGTGGTGAGGTCAACGGCGTCGGCGGGGAAGCCGATGTAGCCCGGGAGGAAGATGACGTCGTCGTACGTGTACGAGACACCCTGCGAGAAGAGGCGTGGCGCCGGAAACCCGTCGGCGGCGGGGTCGGCTGCCATGGAGATTTAGGGTTTCGAGAGGTTCCGAGGGGGAGGAGGATGCGGCGCCAGCGGCGGGAAGGAGATAGCGGTGAGGCCCAAAACTGAGCAAGCAGTCTGCAGTCCCTACTCCCAAGTTCCCAACCCATTTTATACCGGAGGGCTAAAACTGAGCACGCATGTGTTTAGTTAAGGTCTCCTTGAAAACATATGATTTTTATAGAAATTGCCCTATATCTTTTAAAATTTATTTCAAAATATTCCATTCAAATGAGCCTTGGGTAAAATTATTTTTATTTTATACTAAAATTTTGAAAGAACTCCTAACTCAATTACGACTCAACAAGGGACCCACCGGCTCAGTCAAAGACAATCGAGCAGACCCATCACGGTCGTTAGATTGGATGTACCACCGCCCAAACCCAAACCCCAACTCACCACGCACAAACTAACAATGACACTAACGTCTCGGCCCCGCAAAACGAAAGCCCCACATGTCAGTGATTCAATCGGAGCGCGTATAAGAGCATGCCCTTCTGAAAATTTTCCTCTCCACACACCAAAAGACGCAACCCAACATACGAAAGCGGAGAAGGAAAAAATCCGCGCCTAACAGAGTGGTCGGTCTTTGTGATCAAGCGTAGTGATCCCAGTGTCCCATTGCGATCAGAACTCAGATGCTTGAGGAGGACAGAGCGCTTCAACTTGCTGGTCTGGCTGCCGCCATCATCGTCGAACACCTCGAATATCAAATTACCAATTCGTCAACGGAAATGCCAGTCCTACGGCTTGGTCCTAGGCGGGATTAGGCACTAGGCGCCACCCAACGCCACGTGGAGTACTAGGGCGGTCGATTTGGCGGCCAAGGTGCCTAGGTAGGTCAACCGCGGCCTAGGCAGTTGACCATGGCGCCTAGGCGGCTAGGGTGGTGACGGTGACTACAGTAATAAACCGGTCTTCGGAGATAAAAAGCACAAAACACCGGCTGTGTTTAGGGTTTTTAGCTACTCTTGGGCTCCGTTCGCCATCGTTTGCCGCGCTCCGGTGTTCCATCCTCGTGCACCGCGGTCTTGCCTCACGCGCACCTTAGTTCGGCGGTCCGCTCTTGCATGCCCCGCTCTAGCCGCGCTCTAGCCTCCATTCTCCGGCATGGTTTGACCTTGTGCACCACGACCGCTCTCCAACAGTCCAGTACCACTCCTCTCCTCCCAGTTTGCACATGCACTTTATAGTTTAATAGAAAATGTAGTGTTGTCTTGTATGTTGAGAGTCTCTAGGCGGCCAAGCAACGCCTAACGCCTTTTAGAACACTGTCAGTGTGTAACCCACAACACTAAACGATCTATGAATTTTACTGAGATCCCATAAGTTGAACAACCCAAACCCAAAGGGATAGTAATCAGCGGCTCGACACTGGCTATAACCTCGAATATAGGATAAGTAATACCTAAATTAGTTAAGGATGTTAAGCTTGGAACTGAGGAATTAGGAATGGTTACTGACTTAATGTTACTTTACAAGATCTCCATTCAGGTATGGCTTTTCTATAGCTCCCAGTTAAATTGGCATAATTTTAATATATCATTTGATGCCACCAAACACCAATTGAAACGGTCAAATCATTTAAACACTGGAATTTAACATATGTCTTATTGTGAATTTTACCGCAGTTAAACTGTGATTTGCTCAACACACGGTAATGTTAGTGCCGCATGGTCATGTCAATCACGTTCAACACTTCAACTGTCGAACGTGGCTGACGTGGCCAAACCGTCGAACGTGGCTCGAATTTGACCACGTTAGCCTTATTCAGCAGTTGAAGTGCCAAACGTGGCTGACGTGGCCCATATGGCCACGCTCGGCTAATCAAGTATTGACATGCGTCTATTTTTATATTTTTTTGAATTCGACTACCAGATTTATTTATTTTTTAAAAAATCCAAACCAATATGTGGAGCCATTTCCAACGGTAGAATAGACTATACAGAATAAATTATAATATTTCGGAATCTAAATTTAATCTACAAGACAAACTAGACAATTACTACAACTTTACTCAAAATTTAACTCCGGAAAGAATTTCATAAAGAAGTATATTTTGGTGGAGCAAAATAGCTTCCAAACAAGGGTATTTAGTTAAGGTCTAATTTAAAAAACATGAATTTTATAGAATTTAACTAAAACTTTAAATTTTATTTCAAAATATTCCATTCAAAGGAGCCTTGGGTAAATTTACTTAAGCTTTTATTTTATACTAAAAATTTGAAACGACTCCCAACTCAATTACGACTCTACGAAGGGCCCACCGGGTCATTCAGAGACAGCCTACCGCCGCCCAAATCCTAACTCCCCCACGTACAAACTAACCACGTCAATGACGTCGTGGCCCCGCAAAATGAAAGCCCCACATGTCAGTGACTCAACCGGTCCACGAGACGCGTGCATCTCCCGCCGCTCACAACAGGAGGCGCGAGCGCGTATATGAACGCGCCCTCCCGAATATTTTCCTCTCCACACAAAAGACGCGGCCCAACACGCGAAAGCGGAGAAGGGAAAAAAAAATCCGCGCAACATCTCCCTCTCAGGGTTCTTCCCCCCTCTCCTCGTCTGCGTGCGATCGAAGCAGAGGCGGCGACCCCTCCGGCTCCGATCCGATGGCCTTCGTGCGCACCCGCGTGAGTTTCTTCTCCCCCCTCTCCGCTCTGGACGGCGGCGGTTGCTGTTTGTTTCTGGTCTGCGGGCGCGGAGGTTTAGATCTAAGTGGACTCTCTGGATCGAGCCTCCGGTGACTGGCTGGGTAAGTTTGTTGCGGGATTTGCGGTTCAGATCTGGTCGAGTGGGTTTGATCTCACCGCTGGATGTGGGATCCACTGGCCTGAGAGCCGTTTCTCGGTGTGCGGTGATGAATTTCTAGCGAGCGTTTTGGTTCGCGTAGTTGATGGGCTCGATTTACGATGGTGGCGGTTCTGGTTAGCGAAGTTGAGTGTTTTTCAGGTGCGATTTGTGAAATGGTTTGATCGTTGATGGACTTAGGATAATAGAATGTTTAGCTTGGATTTGATCCATTCATACAAGCAAGTTGCTTACTGTACTTGTAGTCTACCTCTTAAATTCCTTACCTATCAGACCGTCTTTCTGGTTGTCTCCCTCCCTATTCTGAGTAACTGTGATTTTTTTCATCATCTTAGTGTGTATATGTGTGAAATTAGGTACAATATTCGGGGTCGCCTGTAAGGCTGCAACTGTATGGATGATTAGTCAAGAATACATCAATTGTGCACTATGCGTGATGCTTCAGAAACTGGGCAGGGAATGTGCAAGACATAGATCACCAGGTGCATTAGGTGTTACAAAGTCATTTGGATTACTCTATGGCTACTACATAGATAGCAGAGTATAAAGAGTGACTATCATGGACTCATGGTTGAAATTGTCTTCCTAAATCCACACGGGAGATATTGTGAAGATGGATAGCCACCTTATAGTGCTTATTTGTCATAATTGGGCTGTTATGAGGTTTAAGGGGTACAAGGTTGAGCACCTATTGCTTGTGTTTGGCTTGGTAGACCTTGTTTTCAGGTTGAAAGTGGTAAAATTATGGTACCCTGAGTCCCTGACAGCACTGCACAACTGACTTTTATGTTGAATGTGGTTGGATTAGGCAAACTATTAGGCTATTAGCAGATACCTCATAACAACTTACACACAGTTTATATGATTTATCTATTGAACTGTGTTACTGCTGTTTATTGGTTTACCTTTAGAAATCCTTACTTAGAAAATTGAATTTATCTGCCATGGAGATTCTCAAACAGTTACTTTTTATTAGGTGTTTGTGCTTTTGTTTTCCTCAATTTTGAAGATAACATAGTGAAATGCTTTCTTCATCTGAAGCTCAAGGAATGTGTCCCTGATGCCAGGAGCAACACCCATACCAGATTATATGATTTATCTATTGAACTGTGTTACTGCTGTTTATTGGTTCACCTTTAGAAATCCTTACTTAGAATATTGAATTTATCTGCCATGGAGATTCTCAAACAGTTACTTTTTATTAGGTATTTGTGCTCATTGATCATGTTCTCAACTGTGTTTTTATTTCTCTTTGCAGTCCAATGCATCCTCTGGTATGGGTGTTGCTCCTGACATCAGGGACACATTCCTTGAGCTTCAGATGAAGAAAGCATTTCGCTATGTTATCTTCAAAATTGAGGAAAAACAAAAGCAGGTTGTTGTGGAGAAGACTGGGGCTACAACTGAGAGTTATGATGATTTCCTGGCGTCTCTCCCAGAAAATGACTGCAGATACGCCCTTTATGATTTTGACTTTGTTACTGGAGAGAATGTGCAAAAAAGCAAGATTTTCTTCATTGCCTGGTGAGCTTCATAATCATAAATTTATTTTGTTAGGCTATAGCCTATATGGCAGTTACATCAGTTGGAGTGATTGCTGGCTAATGAATCCTACTTAGTTCTTTGTAAAAGTAGTTGGATGCTAGGGAAAGTTATTGTTCAGTAATAACTACTAAATCACACTGAAAGTTTCTTTTAGGAGAACTATAATCAGCAATACACAAGATATAGTAGACTATGGTTAATATGGAGTCATTGTTGATTCATGAACATTGATCGGATCTTGCTATAGGAATCAGTAAGCCATTTTATGGTATTAACATCAGTTTGCAGTTGTCAGTGATACAATATAGTATTTAGGAACTTAGTACCCTACTAGAGAGGCTTATCACTGGTAGACGCCTGATGAATCCAATCTTTGCTGTGCATTCATTCCATGTTTCCTAATCTTTTCTGATATATTGCATCAGGTCTCCATCAACATCCCGGATTCGCGCTAAGATGCTGTACTCCACCTCCAAGGACCGCATCAAGCAAGAACTTGATGGGTTCCACTACGAGATCCAGGCAACAGACCCATCCGAGGTGGACCTTGAAGTCCTCCGAGAGAGGGCTCATTAAGGTCTTTTGACCGATGATCAGCTGTGAACAACCACCTGCGAACCTCAGTCAGATGCAAAATCATCTTATCAGCGATGCTCCCTTGTTAATAAGAAAGATACCCATGTTTCCTGTATAACGTATCATCATTTAGCCGTGTCTGGCCTGCATGATTCTAGCTGATGGAGTGTTGTTTATCCGTACGACTGTACGAGATCTCGAGCCTGTAAAACGGTATGAAACCCCCCCTTTCCCTCCCAAACTCATATATTGTGGTATTAATATGGATTACGGGGTGTGGATTGTCCTATATGTTTTGTCAAATCTCGAGCTGTTGCTCGATGTCCCCAAACAATACTGCCTCGTCAATGTGATATCCAGAAATATACGGACCCCCGCTTGAATGGAATCACCGTATGGGCACCAGTCACCTTGCAAGCCGCCACAGGCTGCTGTGTCCGCCGCCGCCGGCGCCGCTCGCCCATGGCATCTGCCGGTTACGGTTTCATCGAATCTGTTCGATTCGACGAGATCAATTCCACTTTTGTTTACCCCCAAAAGCAAATTTGATGGGAAATTTTCTGATAAAACTCTGTACATCGCATAATCCTGCCACGATTTTGTACGTATCAGATTTCTGTATGCTATCATCTGAAAACAGAGTCACATACCACATGCATGTAAGGTTGTTATGATGACGTAGCCTGAGAAAATTTTGCAACTGGTAGTCTATCATCAGATTATGTCAAAACAACTGGGCATTCTGTAAAATCTACATAGCTCCTGAATATTTAGCACGGGTCACGTATGCCGCCGTACAAAGTACAAACTGTTGTGCGAAGGGCAAGATGACTCGAAATCGGATTGTGACTGATTGGCCGTTTCATGCATACAAGCAATCAACTTAAAATAGTTTCAATTGTATAACTACTATATATTATTTGTTTCTATATCTATACTACTTTAAAAAAATTAGTGGTGGCGAGTCTGGCACCACCACTGCACCACTCCTTCTCGTAGCAAATCAAAACTCTCTAACTTGAGCTTCCCTGATATTTATTTACATGATGCTCTTTTAATATTGCAAAAAAAATATGTTGCAACACACGAACATTCAGCTAGTACTATTAAATGAGTAAAGAATGAAACTCTAGACAACATGTAGGAACATGATAAGAGTTAATTAATACTAAATTATCATATTAAATCAGTAACACTTATATTAATATAATTAAGTAGATTGGTTTACAAGTGACATAAAGCACATAAAAACCATCCAGTATAAAATATTAGGACAACACACTATATAGCAAACCCACCATATATATATCTACATCCCTCACTGCTAAAATCTGAACCGGCGAGCCGCTTAGCCAACAGGTGATCGACGTTGTGCTCCCGCGTGGGCTAGGAATGGGTGGCATTTGGAGGCAACCAGCGAGCAAGCTAACGCGAGGTCGATCCGTCCGCTGGATTTGACGACCTTGTGCCCTTAACTCATCGTATGCGACATTGCAATCATGCTTCGATTTATAGAATCTATGAGTCATCAGAGCGGCAACTCACAAGTATCTCCACCGTTCTCTTTGGCCGCCTAGCGTCGCCGTCTCAAAGACCGCTGCCTGACGGTGGTCCGACGTTGGCATGCTCGTGAAAGGATGGAATCATGGAAAGTTTGGGAGATGAGAAAAAATGATTCTCCACAAGCCTGTTATGTAGGCCGAAAAACGGGCTAAAATTGGGTGATCTAAGACAAATAGAGTTTCTTGCATTTAGTTGAATAGAGGTTTCGTCCAAAATTTATTAAGAAAAAAGAGTACTTTCTTCTTCACTCTGATCTTTATACCTCTCCAACTGTTTCTATATTTCTAGAATATTAATGCAATGATCCATGAACAGAATTGCAAAAGTGTAACCGCGGAGTAGCATAATTGATGGATAAGTAGTGTGTTAAGAGGTTCAGTGAGAAGTAGTTGGCTAATGGTCGTTCATGAAACATCTCAAAATCTTGAAACAATTCCCTGCCGAATTATATAAATTTAGCTAGCTAGTACCCACAAAACTTTAAACCTAATTCCACATTTAACTTTTTTCTTAAAAACACTTTGTATGTTTGTGCACAAATATTTCGTTAAACATGTGACCTAAATATTTCAGCTACTCTTCTTAAAACCCAAACCTACTCCACCTACCAGCTTAGTTATGGACCATTTATATGCTTCTTTTCACTATCAAAGCTCACTTCAAATGGCCAAATATCCTAGCCTCATTTGCTAGAAATGTAGAATGATATTAGACAAGTAACTACCCCTTTGATATCAACTAGTCGGACGTCCGTGCATTGCAACGGATTAAAACATAATTATAATATTAAAAACATACACATGATCAAATATAATTGCAATAGGTAGTTATTAGGTGAAAAATTTTGAAGTAGGATACACCATTGTTATAAAGTCGTTCTTTTAGGTAGCGTTTGGTTCCATGTATGAGGAGGAATATAACTGAATGGTTCTTGAATATAGGGTGATACTGCTGTTTGGTTCGAGGGATGAGGTGGAATCAAATGGAACCGAATGATCCCAAAAACATAATATTCTCTGTAGATGTTGAATCGTGTTGTAATGATTTTTTTGATGAATAAGATGGTTCGAAACCATCCCGTTCCATTCATCGGTGTACACCAAACCAAACACTACATTAAGGAGTAGAGATGAATTGAGGACAAGATATTTACTCAATGCAAGCCATCACAAGACCATAGCAGCTATATATAGAGACGAAGCAAACTAAGAACGCCATGCACTATCTTCTCTCTACTCCTTCGATCGTGTTTGCTTCATTCACTTGAGAGCAAGCAAACATCAACAGATGATACATTAGAAGAAGACCGTGTCTTCACTTCCTTTCCATTGGAATGAGCAGCACCGGGAAGAATACCAAGTAGGTGGCAATGATGCATAGCCTGCCCTAAGCATGCACGCTGCCGCAAGTGCACTATGTAAAAGCACAGAGACGAGTAAGAAGGAGCACTGTTCCGACTCCATCTCTCTAGCGATCCACAAACCACGGTAGAAATCTCATTGAACGAGCTCGATATGGATGATCAAGTTTGGTTGATTAGCGGATCTTGTGAAAATTCAAATACCTTCCTTGGTAGCGGAGAGAAGCGGAGATAACCAACAGTTTGGAAAACTCATCCTACACCATAGGCTGAACGACCTAAACAGGCGCAAGACAAAACACATTTGCTACACATATTATTCACGTACGTATCATCTATTGGTATATATAATGACATGCCACTCTTAACACGGTCTTTTTAATTATGATATCACTTTTGAAAATCATATATAGAACACTTAGATCAATGAATATGCGCCAATACAAAGCTATCTTTTGAGAATGCTAATTATTAAATCTCTCTTACCGGAAAACAACGTTTACAAAAAATCATTTCCGTAGGCATATAGTTTGTTATTTTTCTACTGTCGAACAGTCCATCATCTTCGATGATAAAACTAAAGAATGATTATTCGAGGCATTTCTGAATTCCAGTTGATAACTGCATCATTGAAAATAAAAACATAACTGACAAGAAAAAGTTAGCTGAAATCGATCGGCATCTCCGAAACTCGTTTCCATCACCCTTTGTTGATTGGGTTAATTTTTTTGTACCATTATAATTTTCATATTTTGCCAATACATCATCGGTGTATCAACGACAAATAAAAATCACAGATAAATAATTTTTAAAAATCATAATAATATGCGAGTAACTTTTCCTTATTGATTTCGGCACGAGGCGAGCTGGTCCTAGTTGAGACGGTGCAGACGGCGAGCACACTGCACACAGGCGGAGCCGCGAGCAAAAAATCGTCGTCCTGCCGCGGCAGCCACAAGCAGGAGAGGACCCCACAAAATCTGCAGCGCCACACGGCCACGCTGGATTTTCCTCGCGCCAATCCGCGGCGCCCACGTCACGCCCCCTTATCCCCGCCTCACCCACTCGCGCCGCGCGTCTTATCCCCTCGTCGATCGTCCCGCGCCAGCCACACTACAAACGCGAGCTCGTCGCGCGCACCCGGCTCTGAATCTCTGATCGATCGGTACAGGCTTTCGCCTCCTCGCGCCGCCGCCGCACGCACGCACGCACGCAGAGATGGCCGCATTCGCAGGAGTCGCCGCAGCCTCGACCGCTTTCGCCGCCAAGCCGCGCGTGGCGCGCGCGTCTCCGGCGCGGTTCTCCGTGTCGTGCTCCGCGGCGCCGGCCGGGGAGAGCGGCAGCGGGGTGGCGCAGTCGTTGGCCGCGTCGGCTAAGACCTTCTCCGCCGCGCTGGCGCTGTCGTCGGTGCTGCTCTCCTCGGCGGCCACCTCCCCGCCGCCGGCCGCCGCTGACATCGCCGGCCTGACCCCGTGCAAGGAGTCCAAGGCGTTCGCCAAGCGGGAGAAGCAGTCCATCAAGAAGCTCCAGTCGTCGCTGAAGAAGTACGCCCCGGAATCCGCGCCGGCGCTCGCCATCAACGCCACCATCGAGAAGACCAAGCGCCGCTTCGAGAACTACGGCAAGTTCGGCCTGCTCTGCGGCGCCGACGGCCTGCCGCACCTCATCGTCAGCGGCGACCAGCGGCACTGGGGCGAGTTCATCACCCCGGGCGTGCTCTTCCTCTACATCGCCGGGTGGATCGGGTGGGTCGGCAGGAGCTACCTCATCGCCATCAGCGGCGAGAAGAAGCCCGCCATGAGGGAGATCATCATTGACGTCGAGCTCGCCATTCGGCTCCTCCCCAGGGGCTTCATCTGGCCCGTCGCCGCATACCGTGAGCTCATCAACGGCGACCTCGTCGTCGACGACGCCGACATCGGCTACTGATCACCATGCGTACACAACTCCACTTGGATGCTTGGCCATGTCAGGTGAGACGTAGCCATGCATGCATGCATCCTCGGCTGATGTGCATGTGTTGCTGTTTTTTCTCAGGATTAATTAATTGCGACCTTTTCAGTGAACTCACATACGAGGCAAAAATACAAAATCAACTACTCCCTCTCCCTCCATAAATAAATAATAATCGTTTTGGTTTTATTAAGATTTCTTGCTTATTTTTAGAGACTAAAATTTGCTTATTTTAGTAGGGACTAAAGTTTAGTCTTTTTGTTTAGATGTAGAGATTAAACATCATTTAATGAGGGTTCATAAATGAGGATAGAGTGTGCATGACATTTTTAGTCCCAATAAGCAACATCTAAGAGACTAATAGACTAAACTTTAGAGACTAAAGTTTAATCCCAATAAGCAATCCTATTTGGGATTTTAGGGAATAAATGGGACTAAACTTTAGTCCCTAAAACTAAGCAACCCTAATCTAAACGGGGCTTAAGAGTGTACAAATATTAGTCGTTCCGTCAATCAAAACGTTTATCACTTTAATTGTCTTCTTCTCCCGAAGCGTTTCTACAATAAAAAAACGCAAAAAATAGAGTAGGCTCCATAACCAATTAAGACAACTCTTGTAACTTTAATTAATATCACATTGGTACCTGTAATTTTGTCTAAACGCATCGGAATTTGGAGGGAGTGACTTATATAGGTTCATTATAGTTGGCGAAGGAAGAGTAATGTGTCATATGATCTTCTTTGTTTATTTGCAGTTGGGTTGTGGCCACGGAGGAAGAGGGCTCATGGTGATTTTTAAGTGGTTTTGGTGTAGGAGCTGATAGGATCATGGGGAATCCCGGATCATGCATGGAGGAAAGGAAGCTCTGCTGTATTTAAGAACCAAAGTCTTGTATAACTGTACCTTTTCTGTGTGTATTTGCCGTCTTGAAGTTCTTGACAATGATTTCATGATGCTTGTCCCTCGAGTCCCAATCGAATTATGCCAGCATAATAAACAGATGGAAACTCAACTGGTTGGGATTTGGGAATAAACAGATTGACGGATTGAATTAAGCGTTCGTTGTTCATCAATACACATATTTGATTTCCGTATTCAGTAGTACAAACAATGTCAAATCTGGCATGCAGTAAATTTAACTTGAACGGAACAAATTAAAGAATAACCGACACAATTTATGTCCATACAACATACTATATTTTACCAACATACTATATTAAAGAATAGCCTGTTGTAGTGATTTTGTAGTCAAATGGAAGGATCAAAGTTGTAACCATCATTTTCGTGGCTATGAAATTGGTCGTTGAAATCCACCGGTTCTGAAATAAAATAAACACACTATCATGATACGAAACAAAGGAACATCTTAAATCCGCAGTTTGGTAATCGTGTGGACACAGCAGGCTTATATTCATCTTGAGAGGAATGGTAAAGTATATGCTCATAATCTTGTTGAAAAGGGCATGCGAGATTCAATATTGCGGCATAAACTGAAGTATTAGTTCCCTCCTAGTCGACCAATCCCAATGTATGACATGTTCTAACAGCTTCTTGTTACGAATGATATACTGTTCTCACAAGAAGGGAAACAATTTTATAACTGTTGATTAACATATAGACCCAAGTTATTACGAACGTCAGCATCATTTTGCACTTATTTGGAAATGGGAACATTTATAATTGGGAATAATAGTTCAACAGAAGCATATTAATAGAAGCTCCACGATTTAGATGCTAAGTTTATGTAAGACAGAAAGTATTCATTCTCCATGTTTTCGTGGGTAGGGGTAGGGGTAGGCATACCGTTGATCATAGTTTGGTTTGCCACATGCTCATAGCTTTCTGGCGAGTCCTGGAACAGTAGCAACAAATGTCATGACAAACAAAGGGAAAGACCAAACAAGCCATCTGGGTTGCTGCAAATTTATGTACTTCAGATTGAGCGCATTGTTTTGAAGAGTAATCCCATATGTTCAACTTATTTAATAAAAAATACTTACAATTTGAGATAACACATTCAAGAACAAATCGTTGCTCAGAGAGCCCTGTGGAATAACTCCATCTGAGGAAGTTCCATGACCAGCATTTCATCAGCCAGCAAATACATAATGTAGAAAAAAGTAGTTTAATCTAGATCACTGCATATGTACTGTTAAGTTATAAAATTTTAGGTGTGGCAGCACACCTGTTACAGGACAAGAAGTACCAGCAGGGTCAGGTGTAGAGGTGCTGACGTATCCATTGTGTTGCATGCTTAGATTTGCAACACGGACCTATATGCAGAAACATCTCAAGTTATCAATGATAAATTACCAACTTAAGAATTTCAATATTCAATCTTCATTACATATTTAGAAAGAGATGACAGACACGAAAAAAGGTCATGTTCCAGTATTACTATTTTAATTCCACAAATACATGTACTTACTGTTGCAGTATTGTGAGATACAATAGTTGGTTGTACTGAGCCAAAGCCTTGAACATTCAAGATGTTTCCCTCGCTCAGAGAATAAGAAGTTCCATTCTGCTGCTGTAATGGAGATGGATATTTTGGGGTAACTAGGCCTTATGCTTTGCCAAGAGCTTGAGAGATTGAGGGAGACTAGAATTGTTTCTTCATTGTTCATTGCTTGGTTCCAAAAGACAGAGCTACATGGGTATATATAGACCCCAGCCCTAACTAACTTCAATCTAATCTCTTAGCTAACAAAATCCAATCTAATCTCTTAACTAACAAAATCCAATCTAATCTCTTAACTAACAAAATCCCCTTAACTGAATTAATCTCTTAATCAACCTTATCCCTTCCTAACCACCCCTGCCGGAGCCTACTCGCTGCCCATGACAGCTGCATAAAAAGACCCTCCTGACCAGATTCTGAAGCAAGATGAAACTATGAGCATGTATAGTAACTTAAGATGTTCAACACAAAGCAGGCAAGTATCTAGTATTGACCTTGATGCATATTTTGCTCATGGGGATACTGTTGCAAAGGTTGTTTTGCTTGAGTGGCAAGTCCAGCATCATTGTAAGAAGAAACTTGTAATACACTCTGTTGTTGAAATGGATATCCCAGACCTAATTATGTAACAACTTGAATATGAGCGACATGAAATGACTAAGATTATTGCTAATGGAATATAATAGATATAAAAAGACCTTCAGCAGCAGTCTGGTGATCAAGTGTTTGCCTAGCTTGTATGGAAGGACTGCCATCATTATTTGGAGACACTGGGAAAGGGCAGCCATTGATCATGGCATAATCAGGAATAAGAGACCCTGACTTCTCCAGGTCCTGAAATTTGGTATGCGCAGACTTTTTCCAGTTGTTTACTATACGCTGTAACAGAATATTCTACTATGTCATTGCTGTCACTCTGTACAAAACGCACTTAAAAGTAATTTTGGACAGGATTGCGTAAATACTCCTGCCTTTATGAAATGCTGAATCATCACAAGATAAGATTTGAGGTAAGGAAAGCAATTTACTATTTGCCAAAAAGACAGATTAAGGCCAAGTTTGATCCTACCAACTAACTGTTAGTTTTTAGTTTTAGTTCATCCAAACAGCCCAACTAATTAGTGAACTAATTATTAGTTCATTGGCTAACTCACGGTTAGTCCATTAGTCCACAAAAGTGAACTAATGGAAGCTAATAGGGAACCCTTTACTATTTTGCCCCATTCGGCACTGTAACTAATGGAAGCTAATAGGGAACCCTTTACTATTTTGCCCCATTCGGCACTATAGCAGGTACTGTAGCAGAGGCAGAATTGTCTTTTTTTTTCAAGTATTAGTCCAAAGTATCCAAACAGAAATGAACTAATTTTTAACCAACTAATTATTAGCTAATTGTTAGTTTTTATCCATCCAAAAGGATCCTAAGTACACTAGACTGCTCAACTCCAGTATTCTTGTTGCTTGGAGGGATTTAACATGGTGCAAAAACAAGAATGCAGAAGGGTGTGAATCCCAATGTCCTATATATTTCATTTTTCTAGATTTCTATCTTGCAACTGAAAAAACATATTAATTAAACAACACCACATTTTAATCATGACTGAGTTTATAAACTTTTAATAGAAATAAATATCTGATTTAATGACGATATTTTTTACATCGGTCTTCAAACTGACTTCACGATTTTTTTCCTTGTTTCTGTTCAGCGATGCCAGATATAGGCAAGTTATTTGTTCCAAAATTACATCTTGATGTATAAGTTGCGAATATTTGTAAGGTAATTGCCAGCATACTATTGTTTTTTTGTGAATATCAACATGTGTCAATGTCTTAATAACAGTGGGATAGTGTTCAATAAATACCTGTGGAAACAGATTATGGTCGTGGGTGTGGTAAGGAGCATAGGATCCAAAAACCGACATACCGACAAAATCAAAGAAATCATTGAAGAAGAGTACAGTATTTTCCTCAGCAACTCTGTAAGAATATATCTCATCCCCAGGATCCGACGTGGCTGCATGTTCAATCATGATATTCCAATCTTCATTCTTCATGCCAGTAAGCTAATTGCCAAAAAGTAAGAGTTTCCTTAGCACGTGATTATATATATAGCATTACTAGCCAACTTCCTTTCAAGTGCAGACATGGTAAATCAAGGTAAATTAAGCAGTTAGCTTGATAACTATAATCCAACAAATCAAAGTGATGTTTACTGAACATTTTATTCTCAATATGGCTGCCAGAATAATAAAACATAAACCAAATCATTTAGTTTAATTTTAGTAAATTGGATTGTTATAATATCTCATATGGGTATTGCATCTAACAAAATGTTTCGTGTTAGACAATGTTTTACCCATTCAATGGGAGTTACACAAATCTCGAGCATTCGAAGGATAAGTAGTTGGAATCCATCATGTTGTGTGTTTAGGAAGCTAAACAGAAGAGGATACCTAATAGGCTAATACCATAACACCATAGGATTGCATAAAGAACAGAAGAAAGAAAAGAATAGAAGGTAATTACAGAAACTTTCACAAAGTATGGTTCATATAAGCTATATAAAATAACGCGAGTGCAGGACAATTGCTATATCATATCACTAAGATTCATCTTTATGAAATTCAAGTCTTAAATAATCTTTATGAAACTGTCAAGGGTGTCGGCCCCTAGGGTTGGGGGCCCTCGACTATGTAGATTGTAGCTGCAGGGTAGGCCGGCACGGGGTTGATCCCCTTGTCGAGCTATGTTGGAGAACTAGAAAGATTTAGAGAAACAGGATAGAGATTGGAGATTGATTTCTTATTGCTTCCCTTATTCATGAATACTCGTGCCCTTTATATAGGGCTTACAACCGAAACTGACTCGACTTACTATTGATCTAATCTGCTATTTTTAAGAACTGCTGAAGATATCCTAACTATAGAATATAATGTTTTGATTTAAGCGCTAAGGACTATCCGTGGGCCACTTTACCTATGGGTATTGTTCACATGAACAGTATCATGCGGTAATGTTCACTCTTGGGCCTGGCAGCCCTAGCCCATAGTACACGACAGAAACAAAAAAAAAATCCAGAAAATTTTCTACTCCCAGTGGGAGGGAAGGCTAGGAGACACAGGTATCGTTTTGCAAGCTACAACCATTACCAAAAAATGATAGTTGGTGTGTTGGACTATAGAAGTTCACTCCTGTAGCCTTTTTTTAGTTGGAATATCATCAATATATTGTGCCCTGACAAACTATAATATATACTTTTCGCAGCCTCACAGGTAATTTGAAGAAATGATGAGCAGAAACATCGCAACCATTATATATAATTTACCTTTTTTAGACCATTTGGATCTATGTGATAATGGCGCATCAAATGCTTCACATTAGTAATATTATTCCTCACGAGATCACTGTAACGTTTCCCTTTTAGGAAAATTTTCTTCAAACAATGTATCCCTTCTTCCTTAGATGGAGAATGACTCTTTTTATTCGCTGAAAGTAGAAAATAAGGTTGGCTGTGTCAAGACAATATATATGCACAGAATTATTGCTGGTTGGTATATGCCATTGGTTCAGTTTGTCTATCTTTGCATTTGGTGGAAGAGTATTTACCAAATGTGTACCTACAAAATTACAGTTATGCTTAATCTTTCTCCACTGCCAAAGAAATCATAACAGAAAATCCCCAATGGACAGAAAGTGAAATCACACTTCAAAGAATAGTGTATTGTTTATGTCAGAACTCAGACCTGGAGGTGCATCTTTCTAAAAGTACAACATCAGTGCTAAGCCTTTGTTTTTTAGACAAAATAATGTCAATACTTGTAGTTGTATGGGGCCGGAACAGCTAATGAAATATATGATATGTTCACTATAAATATTCTGTCTAACTCAGAGTGTGGGCCACTTGTGGGAGGATCAAGTTCTTCAGATGATTCATGATTATGGCATAGAATAATGCTGCATTGTTGAGCAGCAAGCATTATGTACTGGAGTTTCCAATTATGCATGATCAAAAGGGTTTGATGTTAAAGCGAGTAAGTTTTTTATGACAGTTAAAATGAATAAGTGGTTACTCACATTTACTTCGACGGTCTTTGATGACAAAAGAGTAACTGATTGCTTCTTGTACCATGACTGCACGATCCTGACATTTTACTCTTGCTGCCAATCTTAACCTTTTCCCGTAAGAACTCTCTGTAAAGAAGAAGGAACCAAGATAGGCCTCACCATTTGTTAGATTAACAGTTTTCAAGACCGACTCTTTCCCTTTGCACATGTACATCTGCTTGTTGAATTCCTCTTTGGTGAAGTTTGCTAGTCCTCTCTCAGTGAAGAAATCATCATGGACTGATAAAATCTCGATTTGCAAGTTAGAAAGATCACCCCGAGTGATTTGGCTGTCATTTTCAAATATTGCTACTTTAGCGTTTGCTCCATTTTGCCATTGTACTAGAGAACCTGTGTAAAGTGGATCCTCTAGCCTCTTAACATCAAACAATAACTTGACCATTCTAGTGCTGCCTCCAGTTTGAGGAAAACCATCCGATATATTCAGTCTACAATGTTAGATATGACAGGAGATCAATAAATTTAGTAATTTACAAATATGGAAGAAATCTCGTAGTACATTTCCCCGCCATCTCAACAACAGCGCACATTCTTAAGCATTTTTCCTGTTTATCTCTATTCTATTTTGGTCACATATGTTCCTTTTAGATTTTTTTACAACCCATTGAGTTTTTTTTCAATAGAACTTGCAGTACGTAAGTTCATTTCTGCTCTAAGAAAATTCTAGTAATTGACAACGCTACATCATTTTCTAGGTTTTCAGGATCATGACATGAATTGAGTAGCTTTTAAAGTGTATTTTCTAGAGGAGTTATGTATGTTCATTGCTCACCATCAAACGCCTGCTAATTTTCAATTTTAGGAGTAGATATAAAAAATTGGCAGATACCTTGGATGCTGATAACCACCTGAAAGCAAAGTTGCTTGTCTTTCCTTCACCTGTTACATGACATATCAAAATATGTTAAGATATAGTATATTTATAGATAGATCAAACATTTTACGTGGATAAAGATCCAAATACTGGCCTCTGAGTGAACAGTCGTTCGAATCATATTGATATCTTGTATGGCTCTGATCAAAGATCTTTGGAAAAGAAATAATAAGAGATAAAATTAATGATGACAGCATTGATCCATCACATCCATAATATTTAAATTTTGAGTACAGGCGCAAAGAATAATTTCAACAGCACAACATTTTATTTTGCACAGTTTCTGTTACTTAGAGAAGAACAGAAGTCATGTCTTGGTTTACTCACTAGATGGTACTATATGATAAGCTGGTTATCCAACAGACTTGCTGGACTCTGGACTCTGGAGAGCCCGATGTGAAAAAGAACAAATGTAATTGCAGTAATCTTTTAAGTTCCTTATTAATATATACATAGTCAGGCCAACTCAGTTTCACTGTTTCCAAGAAAGAAAACTGAAATTGAAATAGGACTGTAATGTCCATAACCAGAAGCCCAGAAGTTTCCTGGCCAATTGCTAAAAAACAATTTTGAAATAATTCTATGGAAGTAGTTACTAGTTAGTCCAGGTTTATAATGTTTTTTCCTTTCATACTTTTCAACAGTAACTACTGCAATTAATGAGAACAAGAGTTTCTCAATATGCGTGATGGCATTTCTACTTTTATAGGACTTGCATGTAAACCCAGAAATTATAACAGGACTCTCCCACTCTCAAATTTAGGCTTTAAGAACACAGATGGTAGGAGCTTTGCCCAACTCATTTTAAATAGGGCTGGAGAAGTACAATCACCAAAACCTGAAGAGAATGACACCATAAAACTTATAACACGTCATGCCCCACGCCATGCAGATTCAGGCACATAGTTATTCACCAAAAAAACATGTGATTTCTAGATCATTTTGTGTTTGCTTCAAAACCCGTGATCCAACCTGCTATACTCGTTAAGCACGGCCCAATATCGTCAAATGTGCAAATCCTATTGTAATTTGTATGTAATTTCAAGAGGGGCGAGTCGTTAACCACTTAACCAGGCTCATGTAAACACGACATCAAATCTCAAATTTATGGTTGTAAAAAATGTGCTCACTCGACGAGTCGACGGAAGCATACATACCTCTGAAAAGCATCAAAGCGCTCCTCAAGCAACCTCTGGAGCACGTATGGTTGTTCGAGAAGCAGCCTCTCCACGGCGGCAAGGCGCACGAAGAGCCCCATGATAAGAAAAAACAACATCTATATACACGAATGAAGTATGAATTAGATAAAACCATCAAGGCGTCATAAAACCAAAAGCACAGCCGGGGGAAAACTACTGCAGAGACTATCCCAAATGCAGAGGAATGGGAGGTCGGGAAGGACGGAAGGTCAGGGAAGAGCCTCCACACCCACCTGCGGAACCAGCAGGGCCATCTGCTCCGCGGCGATCGTCTTCGGCCTCCTCCGCCTGCGAGAGCACAGATCCACGCGAGACCGACCACGATCGGTGAGCCCGGCCCGGCTGAAACCAAAAGCGAGCGAGAAAGAGAGAGAGCAACGGCTACTCACAGCCACATCATGACGAGCCCCGCCCGCCGAAACCGCTTGCTCGGGGAAAGCGGAAGGGAGGCCTCCGGCGCGGCGTGCTGCTGGCCCGCCGCCCGCGGCGGGGACGACCTCGAGCGGGCGCTTGCGCGACATCACACGGCTCTGGCCTCTGGGGGAGGTTTGGAGCAGCGCGGGCACGGCCGGACGGGAGTGGGTGGTGGCGAAACGTTGTTTTTTGTGGTTCGACGCTTCGACCGTTCGAGGCTTCGGGCGCTCGATGCCAGCTTTTATATAGCCGAGGTGCTACCGGCTACCGCGTATCCGAAAAATGTCTAATATTTTTATTTTAAAAAAGATCAGGTTTAAAATATTTTTAATAACTTTCTTATTTTGTTTTAAATTTTTAGAGACAGTAAAATTTTATTTCATTCTTTCTAATTCTAAAAAATGGCTTTTATTTTCTATTTATTTTGGATCGATCCCATAATTACTAAGTAGTGAGGTATTAAATTTATGATCAAACTAATATCAATAATACTGAATTAATATTATCAACTACTGAATTAAATAAAAGTATCTAGATCAACTGGCAAGACATTGATATATGTGACAACACCCATTATACATTAAATCCGTACATGCTACTCGTCGTGAATTTTTTTCCAAAATATTTTAAAATAAATCAAATTTATATGATAATTTTGAAAAATTACAGAATTAGGTACCAGTCACCACTTGAAGTATCGGCTAATATCATGTTAGCTCCAGTTGCCCTGTCAGACTCTATGTAACATGGGCGGAGTCGACACTTGAAGTGCCGACTTGTACCTAATTTTGCAATTTTTTAAGGTACCAGTACATTGTTTACACAGGTCCAGGTGAAAAAAATCTTGATAACTACTAGTAAATCAGATTTCACAGTACAGGTAGTCCACAACAATCTAGCATTATTTCTCGCAAACCAGTCAAGCAGTATGTTCCAATTATTAAAAAAAACATATGCAAAAGAAGAGATTTTGATTGCCAAAGGAGATCTATATATGATATCTTTCTTGGACTACACCACAACGTAAAGTGCCCAACTGATGAACTGAATATCCTGTTGATTACACAGATGGAACTGAATATAATGGAACGGCCGAAACATGAACAGCATTCCTCCTTCAAATCGTTGTATGTGATACGATAACTTTTAATACGCATTTGATTTTTATCTTAACGTTTGACTATTCGTTTTATTCAAAAAAAATTGAAATATCATTTATTTTGTTATAATTTGTTTTATTATTGAAGTTACTTCACTTTCAATAGCATTTTAGGCTAGTGTTTAGGTCAGATTTTCCAAACAATTTCCTAACTACGAGGTTGAAAGCTGAACTAAACAGGTTCAAGGTTAATCAATTTTTTAAAAAATAATATCTTTTTATAGTATAAATTAAAAGCTGACGACCTCAGTTTTTATAGCTTTTAGTTCAACTTTACATGAAAATTATCCACCGTGCTATTACAACATACCGGTTGTGAATTTTGAAAAGGTGAAATTTTAGTAAACTACATCATTTTAGTATAATTCAAAAATATATAATTTTAGTATAAACGTTACAAAATTCTATGATTATAATGATTTACATATAAAATTGCATATTACGCTATTAAAATATAAATTCATAGTTATTCTAACCAAATAGTTTTTCGGGTTTTTTAGTGTGTGTAAGTGCAGTGAGCGCGTGGTGATCTATGCCTTCTTGCAATTGGGAAAAAAATAGTGGCATATGCATGCGGCGGAAAAAAATTTGGTGGGGAGGTCCCTCAGTTTGCTGAACGTGAGGTACTATATTGGATGTTTGCCACGCGTTAGTTAAGTAAATCCAACGGATGAAGTTGAAGAGTTATGCTAGCTGCTGCTCTGGCTCGAATTGGCAGCATCGGCTCTCCCAAGCAGCGGCGTCGACTCGCCTCCTGACGATTGAACTCACAGTCTAATGGATCAACTCACTGTTGCTGCCGCGATGAGCCATGCCTTCACCACCGCCGCCGCGGGGAGTGCCGTCGTCGTCGACGCCACCAATGGTGCTAGAACTGACGTTACCGACATAAACGTTGCAGTCACTGTTGTTACTTTGATAAAATGATATAGAATTATCATTCCTCTCTTTCTTCAGTTGGCAGTACGTTGACTGCATTCAACCTTATAGAATTTGTGAGGAAAAACATATATGTGATTCAGACTTCTAATTTTTCAGTCTTAGATTGACAGCAAACTAGATCAACAATGTTACTTCCAGGTAGGTAACATATTGCTACCAGGTTCATCTTTGATCTAATAGATTAACTACTGGAAATTGTTGCACACTTGAATTGGATATGCCTTGTAGCAGCAACAGTATGGACACTCCGGTGAATGCACAAGGAAAAAATGCACCTAGTTTCTTTAGTTTCTTTTAGTTGTTTCCTCTACGGCTGATGTTGAAATCTGGAGTCCAGTGGGTGGACTATCGGCAGCGACCACAACGCTCCTTGTGAGTTGGGCGAGCCGACGCCACTGCTTGCGCGAGCCGATGCTGCCAATTCGAGCCAGAGCAGCAGCTAGCATAACTCTTCAACTTCATCCGTTGGATTTACTTAACTAACGCGTGGCAAACATCCAATACAGTACCTCACGTTCAGCAAACTGAGGGACCTCCCCACCAAATTTTTTTCCCCATGCGGCATGCGGCTTGCTTGCTTTGGCTGTTTAATTTGTGTGTGTTGCATCAGTAGGCAGCAGCTAGCGGCAAGCATGCATTCGACCGCTAAAGAGAAGAGAGATACGAAGGATAGACGACCGGCGAATGCAGGAGCATACATAGCGCGAGGAAATAGATTTAGTCTCGGCGGGCGGCGCCGCGCGTCTGCCTCGCCTCCGGCCGCCGCGGTCGATCGTCGCGTCGTCGATCGACAAGAAGCTTCGCCGATCCGACGCGGAAATGCTTTGCGACGATGCTTCGTGCTTCTGCGTGCAACTTTGCGATGCTTCGTGCTTCTGCGTGCACGTCCCTCCGAGTAAACAGTCCAAAGTCCAAACAGATTAACCAAAGTGATTAATGCGATTTTTGCGAGCTGCATGCATGCGGTTTTGTGTACAGGTTCGATCGCTCGATCGGCTCCTTTTCTCTACGTTTTCCTGTCGTCTTCAGAGAACGTTCCTGCCATTTTATTCATCTGGTTTACGCGCATTGGCTGGCAAGTGATAAACTGATTAACGATGCGCAAACACAGTGTGAAATGCGACGTAGAATTTTGAACTCGAAACACATGCATATACGCGTAACGCGTCATCGGCAAGGCAGTGATCAATCGAGACGATGATGTCTTGATTTTTTTTATTTAAAGGAGAGTCAACGATACGTTTTTCTAAGGTTTTTTTGGCGTAGTTTAGTTTGATTGCCGTGAGAGCCTCTGTCAGTTTACAAAGATTGATTTCCCATTTCCCGGAAAGCCCAATGAAAATACATGTGTTTTTCGCTTAAGCCTCATTTGTTTTAGATTATAACAGTTCAATTTTTTTCATAAGTTGAAACAAACATGATAACTTATTCTGTTAGCTTATTATAATCTAGGGGTGTATATTATAACAATATAGTAAACTAGTGGAACCTATCTTTTTTTATAACCTGGATTTTTATAATTCAAACCTGAAACAAACACGCACAAGACAGGATAGACTATTACACAAAGGGTTCAAATTTATACCAGCCAATTATTTGAACTGGAAATGAAAATTGCAAGTTTAAAAGAATTTTTATAACTAACGTGAAATGAAATTATATATATGGATGCATCACTTATTCTTAGTCCAAGAGAATCTTTTTACTCTAATACTAGTTTTAAGTTTCATGCTAATTAAGTAAAGCGAAGACACAAGTTCTATACAAGAATATTAGTCCTATGAATTAAATAATATTATTTTACACTATTATTACTTATTCTATACAATAGGAGTGTGGTGCTAAAAAAGCAAATAAATTTTTTATTTGGCTAAGGATTCCATGTTACAGATGCTACACACTGTAGACTTTTTATTAAGAAAGAACTTTGTCACATATCCATATAATACTAATGTAAGAATACTATATATTGTGAATGCTCTTAGAAGTATGCAGAGGGTTCAAATTCATGTGCTGCCAATTTTATGGACTAGAAATGGGAATTGTAGTATGAAATAAAAATTTATCACTAATATGAATATCAGTGGCTGGAGTGACTTGTGTTGACAAGGTGTAGAGTGTCGATTCAAGAGAGCTGAACTCATTTTAAAGGTTTGAGCTCAAAAGGAGAATGAGCTCGATTGCACATTTCTTCTGAAATGGAAAATACTTCTGGATTAACTGAAACAAATCAGTCTACTGAGTACAACATTTTAGGTATCAGATAGTAAATAAAAGAAACACAAATCCCTCTCACGCTGATCGTCAGATCTCTCTACCGCAACTGAGAACTGTGTAGCAATGTAGGATGAACTTGTTTAGCTGCTTAGTATGGCTAGGGATTTCTGGTCAAGATACTGTTGCTTCGTCAGATCTCTCTACCGCAACTGAGAATTGTGTAGCAATGTAGGATGAACTTGTTTAGCTGCTTAGTATGGCTAGGGATTTATGGTCAAGATATTGTTGCCAGTTATCGCCGTAACCTTGTTCTTGATCCTGACGGCCACCTTCGGAGCAAACGTTCTTTAATCCATCGTAGTTGAGTATGTCTGAGTTAGAATCTGCACGCTTCCAACTGGAAGGGAGCTTCAGATAATTGTCATGCAAGGCTAATGTTATTACCAACCTAATTTGATCCCTGAAAATGGAAATTTTACACACAAATAGTATGATTTTAATGAGTTGACAGTGTACAGCAATGCTGGATATTGCCCATAAAATCAGATGCTAGTCACTGACCTTGGATTGGCTAGGCTGAAAGCCCTGAACCACAACATGATAGAGTCAATCAGGTGTTTCTGTAGCTTCCGAGGCTCCACCACAAGCACATCAAAATCTAGTAAGCATGCATCCTTATCATAAGGTTCAGTAGACACCAATTTTTTCGCAGCTGTTTTCTGAACGGCATTCAGAACATCCATACTAACATAATCACCAACATGTTTGGTACAATCTTCAACAGCACCTATGGCATAAGTGCCTAAATCAATGTGAGCGAGATCTTCAACTTTTCCCTGTGGAGGAGATTGATGTTTCACATAAACATATATATATGTATGGTTTTGTATCTTTGAGTTGGATACACAATGTCTCAATGATCAAAAGCTTCTATGGAACTATGCCTTTACCAAAGAACACAATCATGTCAATTTGTCAATATACCCATGTACATATGCAGGTTTTATGATTGACTAATTCAAAACAACATTGCAGCAGTACCGATTTAGTTATATACTCAATTACTTCACCTTTTTATGTATTGCAAAGTAAAAACCGAAATTATTTTCATCACCTGACAATGCTGCTCATGCAAATGAGGTCTTTTAAGAAATTTTGGATTTGTAATCGGCACATTCTCCATAAGCCATCATCATTTTGGTTCATTGTCACAGGTTAAATGATTGTGAAAAGCAAACAAGCCATAAGATCAGCAACAGCATGGAACTGCCTCTGGCACTAAAGCTTCCAACCTTCCATAATAATTCTTTATGGGTTCAATGATTATGTTTTCAGATAGCTCAATATCAGGTCCGATTATATGATCAAATGGATGTGTGAGTACCTTTACAATTGAGTCTGCAGAGATATAAACATATCTCTTTTGTGAGAATGTAGTAGTTCCGATAATGATAGGTGACAGTTCATTGGGGAACGACCAAAAGAGGTTTCCTTCTGGAGTGGCAACGTTTAGTTTATCCTTGATTTGCTTTTGACTGTAGAAGAAGCAGGCATGACCACATAAGGATGCAACAATTCCAAAGATAAAAGGAGAAAGGAGAATTATAACAGTTTTTTTCTAACCTCGTAACAGTAACATTTGAATCAGGCAGTACTACTTTTAGCTTGTAGTACGGCAAATTTCCTGTGCCTTCGTCAGGAATTAAGAAATTGAAGGATATATTATGTGGATCACTGTTAAACAAAGGCACAATTATGTTGGTAAACAAACAGTTGAAAAAAATAAAAAGCATAACTCTGTTATCAGTTCCGTATCATTAGCAGTGCAATGAACAACGAAAAAAAGCTATCCAATACCAAATAGGTTTATCAAAAAGAACCTTGAGCTGGATAGAGTGGAGTTTGTCAGCACTGCAAGAGCACGAAGATCCAGACAGCTTATCCAAGAAAAGACATCTACACTTCCAATATCGTTGGGTAAATCCTGCAGAAAGAGCCAGCAGTACATCAAGAAATTTCCTTTTCCCTAATAACTAAGACCAAAACAATACCATCTCCTGAGATATACAGAAAAGACACAGCAAACCAACAATTCGACAATCCCAATTTAAATCACACTGACACCAGCTATCTGCTATCAAATCCTAATTTAAGTCACACTGAGTCACTGACACCAACTATCAAAGCTGTTTTCTTCCCGCATTTCGTATTCCAATATAGAACACCGAATTATCCAACTCCAGTATAAGGAAAAAATGACATAGTGCAGGTAAAAACATTCCGACACAATGAAAATTGCAAGCCTCATAAGGTAACTCGCATAATAGCAATGGCATGTCCGGAAATCAATTAATGAGAAAATTGATGGACAAAGAGTGCAGCTCTACGAAGCAGGCACAGGAGAGGTGCGACAAGCGAGAGTGAGGCAGAGGGAAGCGCGGCAGTGGTACCACTGGGTAGCGCGAGCGGTCGAAGGGGATCCAGGTGCGGCGGGGATCCGCAGGGTGGCGGAAGTGGGTGGCCGGAAGGAACTGGAGGCACCCGAGCACCAAGATGGCAGCGATGGCCAGCTTCTGCATCCCCGGGCGCACCCGGGGCGGCGGGTCGATGTCGCCGTGGAGGACGCGCTGCCCCGGGGGAGGCTCCGCACCTTCAGCCCTCGCCGCAGCCGCGGCCGCCGCAGGGCGGCGCTGGAGCCCGACGAGCGAGGGGTCCATGGTGGGAAAGGTCCGTACTCCGTGGTCGTCGTCTTCGTCGTGGAAATGTACCCTTCTTTTCTAGGGGTTTGCCGGTTTGGGGACTCGAGCGACGGGTATCGACCGGCGCGATCCTCTTTTCCCCCAAATTAGATTTGGATTTCGTGTGGGAATTTTGAGGAGATTCATGCCCACTTGCATAGGGATTCACGACTGCTGATATGGTAAGAGATGACATAAAATGGCAGTAGAATATAGGTTTTGTTTGTTTGGTTTAGGTTTTATAATTATTTTCCTGTTAAGTTAGTTATAAGTTAAATTAGTGGTTAATCGGGTTTTAAAAAAAACCGCAGATTTTTCACGGTACAAATTGAAAGTTGGTGGACCTCAACTTTCACACCATTTCAATTCAACTTTGAACGAAATTACCTACGTGCTATTATACCACACCCGTCCATTAAAAATTGAAAAGTTGAAATTTTAGTAAAATATATCATTTCAGTATAATTTTATGATTATAATAATTTACATGCACAATTACATATTAATAATATAACCAAACATCATGAGTTACCAAAATATAAATACACAATTATTTCAACCAAATAATATTTTAGCTTTTTCACCGTTCACAATATTTTCTAAAAATCTATAGCTCAACTAAGCACACCCATAATACATGTTTATACATGTTTCTAAAAAGAAATAGAATAACTAGTTGAAATTGTTTGGTTATTTGGATTCAAATTTTGAAAAGAAAAGAAAAATATGATAGCATTAACTACTATACCTTTAACATATGATCAGCTTCAACTTGATCAAATTATTCTTAAATTGTGCCCTAACATACTTTTAACTTGTTTGCTCATAAAACTTTTTAATCATATTTTGATATCCTACACTGTTCAAATATGTATTCATTAGATTTCAACACTTACTTGCTCAGTAAATAATTTTGCAAACAATTAGGACATATTTGGGAGCCCATAATCCCAACCCATTTTCTACAAATCCGCTGGGATTTTAGCGCGTTTCCTAATTCCAATCAGCCATCTACACAGTTAACAAGAATAAATCGGGCACGTGTAGATGTGCATGCGTGCATGATGTGCAGCCAAGACAAATTCATACAAATCTTTTGTCATTAAATACTCTTTCGTCATATATAAAAATTGCTACTGATATAAACTTGATAAACCAGTAATGAAATTAAAATTTAAAGTGAGTTTTATTAATAAGAAAACAGTACTGTACCATACTACTAATATATAAACATGGATAGAAGATAGTGAAGAATAAAACTTCTCAATTTATAATTTCTCAAATTACAAACTGAGTTAGACGGAGGAAATGATTACTTATAAAATGTTTAGATTAGAAAATAAAAATTCCAGAAAATTAAGGTCACATTCTTCCATGTGGGCCCAGTGCCATACCCGCCTTCTTGCCGAACCCACCACCGTTTCATCCCGGATTCGGGCCCGTCTCCACTTCCGTCTCACATCACAGGCTCGGTTTTCATTTAAATAATTCATTTTTAAAATAAATTTAAATTTATTACATGAATTTAAAAATTTATAAAACTATCATTCCATCGGCGGTCATCATTTTAAGTGTACCGATAAGCCCTAGATCGACACTTTATCTACCGATCCAGGTTGTTCATGTACCGTTGGTGGTTCATGTAAATGTAGCAAAATTTTCAAATGTCGACATAAGGTTAGTTTTGAAAAATTTCAAAACTATATATCAAATTTGAATTTTGTTTTTTAAAAATGTATTATTTTAAAAAAAATCTCACAGCCTCCACCGAGTCACCGACCGCGTCCGGTCCGCCTCCACTTCCACTCCCCCACGCCACCCCACTTCTTTCTTTAACCCCCGCACCGCCGTTCGGCGCCGCCGACATTGCCTCGGCTCCGCTCGCCCCATCTCTCCTCCACCGCGAGACCGACCGAACGCTGCCAGCCATCCTCACGCGGCGATGGCGGGCGGCTCGTCGTCGTCGTGGGGCCCGAGCCCCGCGGTGGTTACTGCGCTCGTGGCGCTGCTCGGGCTCGGGCTCGCCGGCTACATCATCGGGCCGCCGCTCTACTGGCACGCCGCCGAGGCGCTCGGACGCTCGCCAGGCGCCTGCCCCGTGTGCGACTGCGACTGCGACGCTCGCCCGCTGCTCGCCCTCCCCGAAGGTCCGTGTCGGTGCTCTCTGCCAGATCTCGTTGCCCCGCGGAAGCTTGTCGGGTCCTGTCGCTCGCGCCTGCTGCTGGATCCGACACATCTGTGCTTTTCTTATTCTCTAGTCAGTGGAGATAGCATTGCATTTCTAGTCCCTGTTACATTCTGCTATGGATATTTCGCAAAGGGATTTAGACATTCAGTGGATCATAGGCTGACATTTATAAGTAGCACGATAGAGTGTGTAGATTCGGAGATAGTTTAAGTTTTCGCTGGTGTTATGTGTACTAATGATGACTGAATTAGTGATTGTTTTACTGAATCTGTTCCACTGAACTTTAAGATATAGCTGGAAACTTGGGAAAAGGAATGATTTTGGAGTTACATGATTGAATTGAACATAGTTGAACCTCAATTAAATTTCAGCAGCAAGATGGTTCGATACTGGACAAGATTGAATCGAACATAGCTCACAAATCCTGTTTGCAGTGCCCTTTTATGTTTCTCCTCTAGCAGGTTTAATACTTCTGTGAACACACTTGATGTTGCATTCTATTATCAATATTTGATAATTGATACCCTCTAGTCTCTAGATGCTCATTTATATCTACGAATTAAAGAAGCGCAACAGGAACTGGAGGCTTAAGAGTATTCACAATTGTTTCAACGACCTTAACTCTATCATAGCTACTACACTTTGTTTTCCTGGTACTAGCTCCATCATATCTTAATAGCATTACCTTGACAATGAGCATAGGTACTTCAGTGTGGCTGTGCTTACTGCTTAGCATAAACTTGGCAGAATAAATCGCCTATAGAAATTTATCTTCTAAAGACATCTTTTGCAGTTGTTTAGTGGATGTGCTTTAACTGATTGTGGCTACTTTTGATCTTTGCAGATTGTTCCAAGCAATTCAAGGATGTTAAGGGTCGTGCATCTGGTGAAGAAACAGAGAAGAGTTTCACAGAGCTACTCATAGAAGAACTGAAGCAGAGAGAAGAGGAGGCAACTACAAGCTCAGCAACAAGCTGATGTAAAATTGCTCGAGGCCAAAAAATTAGCTTCACAGTATCAAAAGGAGGCTGACAAATGCAGCTCAGGTATGGATACATGCGAAGAAGCCAGGGAAAAGTCAGCAGACTCACTGGTTGAGCAAAGAAAACTGTCTGCTTTGTGGGAGGAAAGAGCCCGTGAACTAGGATGGAAACCTGAGAATATCAAACCACGCCTGAAGTAGTAATGAACCCTAGCGGATGGCGAATGGACACGGCATGTCAAGCAACTGAGATCTCATTCTAAATGCGCTCCTCGAAAATAGCAAAGCAGTCGAGGAAACAAGGTTGCAAACTCATCTCATCTTTGCATTGCCACGGGCTTCTTCTCCATAGTTACTTTATTATTCAGATTGTAATATACGTCCATAGCTGTTTGTGAGCATTATATATGTTAAAATGGCCATAGGATCAGAATGACACTCAATCCACTTGTATGTCTTGATGGGAATATTGGTTGTTGTTATGAACGATGGAAATAAAGGGAGTGTTCTTTTACTTATCACTTCTGTCAACTTGCTAGGAGTAGCTGACTGATGAATTGACATTGCCCTCTGTTTTCTTTCCGTATCCTTGTCGTAATTCTGCATTCTTCTTGTTGGCACATCCATTTGATTCGTGTCGTGTGATTAGCGGAACGGGGGGCATGTTTAGCGAGCTTGTCGTATTTTGCAGTCATCTGGACACTGAACAGTAAGCTCCATTGCATGCAGATTACCAAGACATTTACAAAAGATCATCGCACAATCTATGGACAAATCTAAACAGCAGCTGATATGCTCCTAAAGACCTAAACCTTTGTAAAAATGTTAAATGGACTGCTTTGTACTACAAAATCACTTGATCTGCAGAAAGTAATGCTTGATAATCAGCCTGAGAATGGCCTTGATCTGCTGGAAAGCGTGGCTTGTGATTTGACTACAGTTCTAGAGATTACAGCCCTTTTAACCCCTCATCACATAAGGCAGCTGAAATTAACTCAAATTAATTTTGTTGCCCTTCAGTTTATTCCACTTTTAAAAAATAAAAGTTGTTTATTTGTGAGAGGATATGATTTATTTGACAAGGATAAAAACAGAAGAAAAATATTAAGAAGTTTTAAAATAACTTATATTTAGAAAAACATAAGAATATTAAAGAGCATTAATTAGAATAATCCTTTTCAGAAACACCACTTTATTACTCCCCAAAATTGCTCCCTCAGAGAGAGAAAGGATTAAGTGATAAGAAACTATCAAGATTTTTAAAACGAATTATTAGAAAAACTTAAGAATGTTAAAACGAATTATTAATGAGCATTAATCAGAGTAATCCTTTTCATAAGCACCACTTTATTACTCCCCAAAATTGCTCTCTTGGGAATGGATAAGGGAAAATTACTCACATGTCATTATAATTTTCAGAAATTGTCTACATACCACTGTTAAGTGACTGTGATGGATCCCATCTGGCAGTGACACAATGATGACATTTTGGCAAAACTGTAAAAATCAGAATGACACAGAAAAAATTAACCGATAAACCCCTTCCTCCTGTGCTAATCATTTCCCAATTTGAAACGGCGAAAAGCCCCGAAAAGGCCACGCGGCGCAGGCAAGCAGCGGGGGCCCACCTGCAGTCGCAAACCCCGCCCCTCTCCTCCTCCTCCTCCTCCGCTTCGATTTTAAATTTCAAACCCCCACCCACCCAGCTCTCCTCGTCCTCTCCCCCCTTAAACCTCGCCTCCTCCTCCTCCTGCCTGCTGCCACTGGGCGCAGCGCGACCGGCTCCTCGGCTGCTCGGCTGGTCCTCGAGGCGGATGAGACATTGGCCTCGCGGCTCCAGGTCGTTTCAGTGGAGGGCGTCGCGGTGAGGGGGAGGGTGATGATGGGGTGCTTGTTTGGCTGCTTCCGGGTGGCTGGCGACGGCGGCGAGGGGCGGCGCGGCGGAGACCAGCTCGCTTCTTCTTCGCCCGTGCTCCCGGATGATTCTCCGAAGGTCTGCGCCGTGAGGAGCCCGTGGGTCTGTTTCTCGGTGCTTTGCTTTCGGGTTTGGTTGATTTTTTTTTCTGTGTGTGTGTGTGTGTGTGTGTGTGTGGTTTCGTGGTGAGCAGGTCGGTGGGAGGAAGAGGCCGCCGTCTAAGAACGCGCTCTCCGCTGTATTCTTGCGAGAAGGTACATTTCTACCTTTTTTGCGCCTTCGTGTGCCTCTGTCTGGTTATCGAAATCGTTTCTGGATTCTGACGTAGCGATTTTATCGTTTTCTCCTGATGTTTTGGTTCTGTCCTGTTGATTCAAGATGAGGGATCGCGGGTGGAGCAGCCTACGAGCTCGGGGACTAATGGGATCATTGAGAGGACGACGATGGATCATGATCTCATGAACGATGTATGCCGATTCCGCAAATCTGGCTCACTGCTGTTGTTCCTACTATTTCTAGCAGAACTTATCTGTCATGAATCTGAAAATCTTACATTCGTACATTTTTACTCACCTGTATCATGGCACTTCAGTCAGAATTTAGTTGACTGGCAAGTAAATTACTACTGTGATTCTTGGCCAACCAAAGGATTTTTCATCTGATTCCCTGTTTCTCATACTTTCATTTATGCATCATGCCACCATTTTTCCATCAAACAACAATTATGAATGTTCATTGTGCTTTAGCCTTTAGGTGATAGGGTGCTAGACACTGCATGTTATCTGCAAAAATAAACACTATGTCACTTGTTGGTTGGCCATTATTTATTTGTGTGCATTGAACGGCCTTGTATTTATAATGACAATCCTTTGCACTCATTTTCTACAAGGCTGTTCGTAACTAACCTATCTACATGAGAATTTTTTATTATACATTAGCCAACATTTGTCATAAAGTGGAGGTGCATCGACTATTTCTGTCTGTTATTCCTTGCTAATGTGTTTTATCTTGTGAAAGGACTGACTTTTACTGGTGTTACAGGCCTGTTCGCTCAAGAACTGTGGTGCTTTGTCGGAAGCTCCAAATGAAATCGGAAAGGGGCTTGAAAATACTTGCCAGAGTGCACAGCATTTGGCACGGCTTCCTGCCATGTCTGATGAGTTCAGTTTCGCGGAAGAGCTGAAGGTTGAGGATTGCCAAACTCCTTCAGGGTCTCATCAGAGCTCTTCCATACCAGATGCTATGAGGTATGCCAACATTGAGCTATCTGCTGATAATGTCAATGCCTTCACTCTATTCCCAACTGAGGAGGCCATTGTCTTTCCTTAACTGTAATAACTGAACACATTAATTTAATGGTTTGGATGATTTTACTTCCCTATGACAGTTCTTCTTGGAAAGGGTGGGATGCAACAAGCCAGCAAGATTCTGAAGCTGTGAGCAAGATCATAAAAGTTGAGGTCGTGAGCAATGGTGACAGTGTGATCAACTGTGGGACCAAGTTAGCCACGTTGGATTCGTCGTCTTTCACTTGTACGGATGATATCAATCAGCTTGGATCCAAATCTTCACCCATTTCAACTCCTCCAAAAGCAACCGCCGAGATACAGACACCGGATACGACTCATGCAATTAATTTGGGAGAGGGTGGAAATGAGAACAATACTAAGTGTTCTTCAGAACATATGTATGAAGCTCTGAATTCTGTTGAGAATTGTGAAAACTGTGGAAAATCGAGAAAAGAAACCTGTCAGACAAATATATCAGATGGGGATTTCAAGTGTGCAAAGGATGGCAGTTCAGTTTCAGTTGAACTTTCAATATCTAATGAATGTTCCCTATTCCAGAGCTCTGAGGGTTCTGTATCATCCTGTAATAAGATAAGAGACACCTTGTCAACAGTTCATTCAAGCAGAAAGAAGTTGCTCAAAGACAATGGTTCAGAGGTGGAATTCCCAAGCTTGGCACAGTGGTTGAAGCCTCCAAATCCTAAGAAGGTATTCAGGGATGAGCCCTTTACAAGTGACAGATCTCATTCTGCTAAGAATTCAGAAGAGGATAGACCTATTATTGGATTGGTCGCTGCTCACTGGAGAGACAAAGAACAAGATAATTTCACTCCTAAATGGTGGGATGGAAATGGCATTCCCAACTCAACAAATAAATACAAAGAAGTAATGTCTGCTTCTTCTTCTTCTGCTTCTACTTTCTAATATGTACTTTAAATGGCTTATCTATAATGCTTTACATGATCAGGATCAAAAGGTAAGTTGGCACGCAACACCATTTGAGGAAAGGCTTGAGAAGGCTTTGTCTGAAGAGAAATTGCTTTCACAAAGGTTTGGATTTCTTTCCATTTTACATCAAATCACATGCTTATCTTACTCCATAAGCTCCTAGCCAATACTCGTACTATTTTTTTCGCAGGGTGTGGTTTAATTTTATTTCTCATACGGTGATTTTGGCAGGAAATGCTCCAGTGGAAACACGTCTCAGATTTCCGGGCTGGAAGGCGAGGAAAATGATACTGCTGCTTCTAATCCTAACTATCCATGCGTTGCTGCATTTACATGATATTTTCATCTGCCAAGAGTTGCTGAAGCTTCCGGTATAGTATGGCTTTCTGCTGCCATCATCCTAATTGGTTGTTTTGCAGTCTCCTCTCTTGAGTTTTTGTTTGGCTGAAGCTTCTTGGTTTTGCTGAAATCATTGTTTAACAAGTCTATGGTAGCCATATGACATGGCACTGATCAATCCATTACTTATGTTTGTGCATCCTCACTTGATGGAAACGTGGTGTACAGAACAATAAATTACAGAACCAAATCCCATCATCTATCAAGATTCAAGAAAGATACTCAAAATGGCTAAAGCCAAATCTTTCAAAAAAAAAGCAGCCTGGAGGCTCTAGGGAACACCAGATATTGAGTTACTCAGATCTGTCACAGCATGCTAGAGGTCGATGAATATCTACCACTCCACCTCATCATGATCACAGCAAAAAAAAAAATCCATCTCCTTTTATACAGACTTAGAAAATGGAACCAGACTTTCCTTTCCCCATCAGCAATTCTTTTGCCTCGTTTATCTTTGAAGCCATGTAATGGCTCCCACCAGCATCAGGGTGATTGGCTACCATTACCTTCTTGTGAGCCTCCTTGATCTTGTCCATAGCAGCTCGTTCTCTGAAACAACAGGAAATCGATTCATATAAGTAACGAAGAATGTGACAAAACATTTCAGAAACATTATTCAGGATACAATTTACAAGTACAAAAAGAACAGAGCAAGAAGAATCACCTGACGCCAAGGATCAGTGCTGCCTCTCTCGTTGTCATTTCTCTCTCGAATCCACCAGGATAGAACCGCCGCGCTCGTGGCATCGCTGCACGTGTCCGAAAGGCCTGCCATGCCTGGACCATGTATCTGCTACCCAATGCAGCAGCAGCTACTGACAAGCCGGCTACCAGGGGAGTAGCCTGTTGGCAACGTAGAATGTTCCAAGATACCGATTAGATGGCAACACTGTTTTGTTCAAACCCAGAATTGGGATTTATTTTGTTCATCATTCTGACACTGAAACAACTCTATTCTTAAGTTTGACTTCGACGATGAGCAACCAGACACAAAATAAGCCTGTGGGGGCTCTGCTGGTAAAGCTTTAATCAGGCAACCCGAACTAAAAATCTCTTCTTGACATCTTCGCTTTTTAACATCAAAAACTAATGCTAACATCGTTACAGTTTTTTCTTCTTTATAAAACACTAGTATCAATTTGGTTTAGCCTCAAAAGAGACCAACTAGACATGCCTATCCTTAATTCCTGGTTTAAGCATCGATGCTTACATGAACATAGACAGGCGATTTCAGATCAGAGCATCCGTACCGCAAAAGGCAAACATCTCAACATCGCACAAGCGCTAGCGGCGGCGACCATTGCAGAAAATTGCCCAAAGTGTGGCATCGTGTTGTACCATTCGGACACGGTGCTACACTGGACGCCTGGGTTGGAACATGAACAGGGCCAAAGTGGAGCAGAACAGCAAAGCTTGAAGTTTTCGGAAGAGGAGGAGGGGAGGGTAGAGTAGAATAAGGGGAGCGTACCATGCCGACACCGACTGGTCGAGGCGCGCGGGGCGGCGGGACTGAACTGGCGGGACGAGCAACTGACCAACCAATGGACCGATTCCGGCGAGGAGAGAACGGGGGAGGCGACGAACCGCGAACCGGAGGGAGAGCGCGGCCGGCCGGGGGTAGGCGAAGAGGTAAATAAAGCGGCCGCGTTCTTGCACCGCAAGAAAGAAGAGACGTCTTCTTAGGGCCACGAGGGGAATTTTGCTTTAAGAAAAAAAAAAACAAGCGGAGGAGGAACACAGAAAAAATCACCGATGCTTCTAGAGACGACTTGATTGTTTTTATTGATGGGTCTACATTTTATAAAATAATAGTACCTTGTTAAATATATATGATACGTTTAGAAATTTAAACTTTATTATTTCCGAGCAAACACTCAATGCTATTGTACTTCTTTTTCCATATATAAGCCTAAATATTATTATATTTTAAAACGAAGTACGTTATAATTTTTGATGATATTTTTTGAAATATACAAAACAGTCCATTTTCAGTGTCGTTAAACCAACGATCGATGAAGGCTAGAATCTAATATTGACTATTTCAACTGGCCGACACGATAAAAAGGGTGTAATTTAAATACAAAATAAACGATTCAGACCTCTTAATTTTTATTTATGCATTTATGCGGATATACGGAGGGAGACGAAACAGCCGAGCAGAGTATTTATTTTGGGAAATTTGAAAAATATCATTATCATTTTTTGTAATTTAAAAAATATCAATGTCTACATATTTCAAAACCGTAAAAATTATAATAACGTAGAAAAATTTAGTCATTACTTTTTTCTAAGATAAATCAATCTTTTTTTTTACAGTTTGGCTACACGATAGAACTCTGGGTCCGCGGCGTCCATGTCGCTCCTCCCCGACCCGTCTTCGATGGGCCTCTACGACCCGGCGAGGCGATATCGACGGGAGGAGGGGATGGGATTAAGGAGATGTTGGCAGCTGATGCGGAGATGGAGGCAGCAGTTGAGCGCTTCAAACTGTTCATTGACGCCGCGAGCCAAGAGGACACCTTCTGGGGAATCGGCGGAAACGCCGGATTTGTGATCTTGCACAAACGGCAAATTATCCGCCGCCACCACGATCTGGAGGTGCACCTCCTATTCCTGCAGTGCTGGTTGCACCGACGGCGACATAAACGAGATGGAGTGAGCTAACCCCCAAGTGCTCCCGGAGTGCTGCCATAGCTCGGGGCCAGCACAGGACACGCAGTATCTGCGACAGAGGCTGGCCACGCTGCAGAAAACGGCCGCGGCAACGGAGCTCTGGGCGAAATCTTCTATTGACAACACTATAGAAGCTGCCTTTAACCGGGTGCTCCCAGTGACCGCCGGCGAAGCTCGCACCCAGATGCCCCCGATGGCCGACGGAGAATCTCGCGCCCAGCCGTCACCGGTGACCGCAGAAGAATCTCTTACTCGTGCAGGGTCCTCTACGATTTTCTCCTTGCTCTATAGGGGCTCGATCGAAACAATCATATCGATTTCAAATTTGAGGTTATTTATTTTGATTGCAGCATTATCGTATTAGATCTGAACAGTTTTTTTTGACAGTCTCGTTATTTAAGGTCGTTTTTTAAGGTCTGTATCAAAGGGGCTAAAGTAAAATGACTAAAAAGAGAAGTCCTTATATGGTTAAAAAAGAACTAAAACATTTATTGCTGTATATAATAACTGAAATATGTCTCATTTATTGTTTTGTTTTTCATGCATGCATAATGGGGGTATGGATGGAAAGGAGCATTTTAATCCCTCTTTAGCTCCTCCTAGGAGTTAATGGGTAAAAATTTTCAGCCGCTTTTTTAGCCTTGGTATTTGGATTTTTATGTGCTTGTTAATGACATTACAAATATTAGTCCCATGATATTTTTAGGGCCTGGGATTTGATTTGAGTGGTAAATTTTAATCCTAAAATTTAATCCTTTAGTCTCAAAAAATTGTTTAAAGGAATTAAAAGTATACATTGTTTAAGTGCATTAATAGTTTTTAATCACTAAAACCAAATAGGGATGGACTAAAGTTTATATTAATAAATTAATTTAATTAAAATTATATTTATTTGATATTATACATGTTAAACATATTTTTATTTTACTCGATCAAAATTCTAATATTTCGGTCCCCGAGGTGCCCCTAGCCGTCATGGGCTCATGGCCACCCCCTACCACGCAACACCGACCCTACCAGGTTGGTATAAGCATTTTATCAAACACCTTTGTGTGCGTTGTTAGTGGAGCCACGTCAGCATCATGTCTGTGCTTAGTTAATGAAAATCATTTCGTTCCACTGTCCACGTTAGTAAAACTGTACGAAAAGTTGAAGAGGCTCCTGGACGTTAATACTAATGTTAATATATTTTAAAATTTAGTAAAAGTTAAATACTTGTAATATGAATATAAGACTATTCACAATGGGGGTTTCATGTGATGTTTCATGTTATTAATTACCATGTCACATCAGTTTTTTTGCTTAAATGACATTCAATTAACGAAGAAAGAGAAAAGGTAGTGTCATCACCATGATATAGTGCTAACCCGTTTCCAAGACGGATGAAATGAAATGAAACAACCATTGAGAGCTAAATCGTTTCATCAGAAAGAGGGTATTTCATGAGAGCTAGTTGCATTTAATTACACTGGTTAGCATAGGAAATAGTGAAATGAAACTCTTCACAGAGAGAGAGTATTTCATTGAGTTATAAAATTGATGTGACATTTTAGGAAACAGTGCTATGAAACCTACATTGTGAATAGCATAAGGGTTAGTGTTTAATGACACGTTTAGAAATGTGACTGTTTTAGATGGAAATCCCAAAGCGAAAGCACGAGGGATACGGGTAGAGATGAATAGTCGCTGCGGCTTTGACTAACCATCCTACGTGGCACGCGGGTGTCCACGGTGGCATTCCTCTGACGGCAGCCTCACAAGTCAAAGTCACGGCGGCCTGTGCAGATGAGGCAATCACCAACCATCCGCCAAGATCGGCCGCGCTCAACTGAAGCAGGGGATCCCTAAGCTCCCGCGTGCTACTGCTCTGCTTTCTTTCTTCGCCATCCATGGCGGCCGCATGAGAACGACGGTGGCGTCTTCGTGGGGTTCGACCCGGCCCTTCTGATCGCCGCCGGCGAGCCACCACGGGGTGCACCTCCTGTTGTAGCACCACGCGGCTTTCTCTGAGGACCCGCTCGTCGTCCTCCTCGCCGGTCAGGGCGTCCGGCTATGGAGGTGCGGCGGTGAGCACGAAGCGTGGTCCAGATATCCGGCGAGACGCACCTGTGATCGTGCACCCGGCAATTTTGTGGCGGCGCCATGTCGACCGCTCCGTCGCCGCCCTCGCCGCCGCCGAAGAGCAGTCCTCCTCCTACAGCCGCTCCGCCCCCGTCGACGGACTCGCCACCGTCCTCCAATTCTTCCTCCCCAGCGCCATCCAGTTCCAACGTCACTTCGCCTCCACCGACGCCGTCGAATTCACACGGCGCAGCTCCGCTGTCACCGGCCAGGATTCCCTCTCCACCGTCCCACTCGGGTTCAGAAGACGTTAGCGGGTCGCCGCCGATTTACATGCGCCGTGGCGGGTACAACGCCACGGTTGAGATTGTTTTTGCCGCCGTCGGGGCGGCGGCGCTCCTCGTCCTCCTCGTCGTCGCCTGCTTATGCTGCTCGCGGAGGACGGCGCCGAGGAGAAGGAAGAAACCTCACAACCCCATGCATTTCTACCCAGATACCCCAGGATACAAAGGTACGAAGTAAATCGCACCGCTCTCCGTGTCTCGAACTCGCCATTGCCATCGATTTCGCCGTTTTTGCATGCTTCGGTAGCAGAAGCATCGGTCCTGCTCAGATGCTAACCTCCAATGGCGTAGCAAACACAGGCGACAGCGCGTACTCCACCAGCGGGCCGCAGCCGCAATGGCCGGGCGAGTCCAGCGCGGCGCCGTCGACGAGCAGGCTCGGCCCGGCGGGAGGCGCCTGGCACGTGCACCCCGGCGACATGACCTCCGGCGTCCACTCCAGCCCACGTCACGCCCCGCCACCGCTGCTTTCGCCGCACGAGGCGCTGGGGCTTGGCAAGGGAACATTCACCTACGAGGAGCTCGCGGTGGCGACGGACAACTTCTCGCCGGCGAACCTGCTCGGGCAGGGCGGGTTCGGGTACGTGCACAAGGGGGTGCTCCCCGGCGGGAAGGAGGTGGCCGTGAAGCAGCTCCAGTCCGGTAGCGGACAGGGGGAGCGCGAGTTCCAGGCCGAGGTGGACATCATCAGCCGGGTGCACCACCGCCACCTCGTCTCTCTCGTCGGCTACTGCATCGCCGGCGCCCGCCGCATGCTCGTCTACGACTTCGTCCCCAACAAGACCCTCGAGTTCCACCTCCACGGTCAGCTCAGTCACTCACTCAGCCTACCATGCCATTGCTGCTTCAAAACCATCATCGTTGCTTCAGAGCAAGAACTCACATGGTTGGTTTCGAGTGATCCGCCCGTTGCAGGGAAAGGGTTGCCGGTGATGCCATGGCCGACGAGGCTGCGCATTGCCCTCGGGGCGGCGAAGGGCCTCGCCTACCTGCACGAAGACTGTGAGCTTCAAAGGCCATAGCCCATAGGTCCAGCAAGTTCACTGTTAACATCAGCTATGCTTTCCATGTCTGAATTTGCATTTGCCATTTGATCATGAAGGCGATCCTCGGATCATCCACCGCGACATCAAATCCGCCAACATCCTCCTCGACAGCAACTTCGAAGCAATGGTACATGACTGGAGTACTGGACATGTCGATCACGACGAGTCACCGTTCGGAACACGCAAAGTTCCACAAGATTCAGGAGCGCGAACCTTTGGTTGCTATTACATATGCAGCATCTGATTTGCTGCTGCCTTGTGGTTTCAGGTCGCGGACTTCGGGCTAGCCAAGCTGACCTCTGACGACGACACGCACGTCTCGACCCGCGTTATGGGGACTTTCGGGTAAGGCGGCCGCCGTCGAGCGTTCGACGATAACCGCGGGCATTCGAGCATTTCATGACGTGATCTGGTCTAAAACCTGGAGGTACCTGGCGCCGGAGTACGCGTCGAGCGGGAAGCTGACGGAGAAGTCGGACGTGTTCTCCTACGGCGTGATGCTGCTGGAGCTCGTGACGGGGCGGCGGCCGATCGACAACACCCGCTCCTTCGTGGAGGACAGCCTCGTCGAGTGGGCACGACCGGCGCTGGCGCGCGCCCTGGCCGACGGCGACTACGACGGCGTGGCCGACCCGAGGCTGGAGGGCAACTACGACCCGGTGGAGATGGCGCGCGTCGTAGCCAGCGCCGCCATGTCCGTCCGCTACTCGGCGAAGAAGCGCCCCAAGATGAGCCAGGTATGTACCAAGCGGCGCCGGCCACGCCGTCGCCATCGCTGTCTATAGCTGTGCAGAGCTCACCGCCTCACCGGAAATGGTAACGGTGGTGTGGCACGTGCAGATCGTGAGGGCGCTGGAGGGGGACATGTTGTTGGAGGACCTCAATGAGGGAGTGCGGCCGGGGAAGAGCATGCTGTTCGACACGTCGGCGCTCGAGAGCAACGAGAGCGAGTCACCGAGGCCGTACCCGTCCGACATGAACCGGATCAGGCAGGCGGCCACGGGGGCAGCAGCACCATCGCCGAGTTCGGCCAGCTCTCGCCCGCCGGCAGCGACGTGCCCTTCTCCGACGAGCTGAGCCCGGTAGGGAGGCAGCCGCACCGGGTGAGAGGCTAGCAGCAGCTCTGAAAGGATGACAACCTCGTACATATTAATCAACTAGTTATAGAAAAAAATTGGAAAAACACTGCACTCTTATTTCTCTTGAAAAGAGGACATTTCTTCTTCTTTTTTTTTACAAAAAAGACATCATTATCTCTTAACCATTGTGAAGGTACGAAAACATGCATTCATGCAGGTTGAATTCCCTACAGAAAAGGAAAGCGTGTGATTCTCTATTTGCAAAACAACAAGAACAGCAAGACTGAGAGCACAATGCCATTTCTTTAAAAAAAACTAGAAAGGATAAGTGTACGATGTGGAATTTTAAAGGGAAGGGAAATTTTTATTATTTAGTTTTTTCATTTATACCACCAATTAATTATTACATATTCGGTTTCATTTTTAATACGGTCGTTGTCCGTTGTATGCCATAAATAGACATACCTGCAAAATGCCAAAATCTTGTAATTTCATAGAAGAAAAAAAAAGTTGACTCCATTAAATTCGCAGGAAACCTAAAAACGGAGCATTAAAAAAATTCCGGGGAAATCAGGAGCGTCACGATCGTAAAAAGCGGCGCAACCGCGAGGCAGAGCCGTCCGATCACCGCTTGCGTCGCGCCCTCGCCGCCACCGGAGCCGCCGCCGCCTCCTTCCGTCGCCGTGCTCCTCCCCTCTTCTCCTCTCCCATCTCTCCGCCGCCCCCGATCTGAGATGTGGCGCAGCTCCGTGTCGCGGGGCCTCAGGAAGGCCAAGGCCGCCGCCGCCGCGTCGGCCTCCAGGCTCTTCTCCGCGAGCTCGGTATCTCCTCGCCACCACTGTTTCCTTTCGTTGATTCGTCGGGTCTGCTCACTCTTTTTTTGTTCTGCTAGATTTTTGCGCGATTATATTTTTGATGACCGCTGATCGTGACATCGATGGGTTTATCGTGGTTGAAATGCGTAACATTTAGGATTTAACAGATTACATTTTCGGGGATTATTTTTTCGTGATAATATCGTGTAGCTAGACCTCTAGTAGGTTGATTTCGCTAACATGAGATTTTCTGTTGGATCTCAGTACGCACATGTAGATCGGATATATGACCTAGTTCCGTCGATTTTGTAGTTTTTACGGTGAGATCTGATAATTTGCTACTGCTATGGCTTCTATTTATTTCATCCTGTCCCATATGTCGACCTAGATGGTTCTAAGCGCTATTTCCAAATAGTAAATGTTATGTCTTTTTTTTTTCGTTTTTGCGATGGCCGTGTGATAATGACGTATATCTCTTCAGTTCGATTGGAGTGCACTGTACTTGATTTGAGTAAGTGGGATATTTTTTTTGGTAATCACAGTCCTACACGGTGGTGGATCACACATATGATGCTGTTGTGGTGGGAGCTGGAGGCGCAGGGCTCAGAGCTGCGATTGGGCTATCAGAGCACGGGTTCAACACTGCCTGCATCACCAAGCTCTTTCCTACGAGGTCGCATACTGTGGCAGCACAGGTATTAAGTTTTATGCTTTGCTCTGCAAGGTGCAAGCTGACACATTTGATGTGTGACAAGTTGCTTGTTAGAAGGGATCTTATTACTTTATTAGCCTTGAAGCAGGAGAGGATATTCTTGTTCTTGTCAAGAAAAAAAAAGTCATATACGAGAGGCTTACCACTCCTGTTGCTTCATAAATAGGAAATTAGCGCACATTTCCTGGATGGTTCTTTGTATGCTTTATTGTCAATTGCTGGAGAATGTTCGGTGAGTTTTAGTTGTAAATCACTCACATGAACAAAGTGCAGGGAGGTATAAATGCTGCTCTTGGAAACATGAGTGAAGATGACTGGAGGTGGCATATGTATGATACAGTTAAAGGAAGTGATTGGCTTGGTAAGTTAATATTTAAAAAATATTTTTTTTATGAATTGTATGATGATGTTTCAAGCACATGGCATCTTATTCTTTGACCCCCTGACAATTTTATTATTTGCTCCAGGTGACCAAGATTCTATTCAGTATATGTGCAGAGAAGCACCAAAAGCTGTTATAGAACTTGAAAATTATGGATTACCATTTTCTAGAACCGAAGATGGAAAAATCTATCAGCGTGCATTTGGAGGCCAAAGCTTAGATTTCGGAAAAGGTATATGACTGTTCAGATTAATTTGAGTGCAAACATAAGGTAGACACAGCTTTTTTCATTCTTCTGTGTCGTTGTCTGCACTGTCTTCAGGTGGTCAGGCCTATCGATGTGCATGCGCTGCTGACAGAACAGGGCATGCTATGCTACACACACTTTATGGTCAAGCAATGAAGCACAACACTCAGTTTTTTGTCGAATATTTTGCGCTGGATCTTCTCATAGACAATGAAGGTAACTATTTGTGTTATTTTCTGGTACTATGTATGCAAGACTAAGATGTGAATAGAAGTTTTGAACTGCTCTATATCACTCTATTTACAGTGTGATGGTGGTTTTAACTCATGTGTTGCTAATCTGATGTAGACATAGTCATGGAAAACCCTGAAATGATGTTTTCCTCAGTTGCTGACATTAGTATCAATGTTGTTTCACTTTCCGTTAGACTTGCAGAGGTTATTCATCTATTCAGTTTTTCTTTCTTTCCAATATGCTTAATTATGCCATTTGTTCAGATTTTCCACAAATTTGTACAGGTAGGTTACACAAAATTCTTAATAACATATATCTTGAAGTGCTGCTAAACTTTTTTTTTTGCCTCTGATGAACCTAGGCTTGTTATAGTTTTTACATATTACCTTTCATGTTTATTGGAAATATCGAAATAATTGACTAACTAGCTTTTTTAAGGGTCTGTAATTTAGGTTTATCATCACTTAGCATATACTAGTTGCATTGCTGCTCCGGTCAGGATCACAAGTCACAACATTCTTTCTTATCACATGGTTATTACTCTGCTGATTAATGCATACTCATTTGTTAGGTATCTGCCAGGGGATAATTGCACTAAACATGGATGATGGTACTCTTCATCGTTTCCGTGCTACAAATACTATTATTGCCACTGGAGTAAGATTCTTACTGTCCTTGTTCAATACTAATAATTTCTTTCCAATTTATATGGCTAGTCGATAACTATGCCTTTTGATTCATCCTTAAAAGGGCTATGGCAGAGCCTATTTCTCAGCGACTTCAGCTCACACATGTACTGGTGATGGCAATGCTATGGTTGCACGTGCTGGATTACCCCTTCAGGTCAGTATTCTGAGGAATCTGGCCTAAATCTGATAGACTTAGCTGGAAACACAACATGTTCTGGCAATATTTATCTTTTAATTTCTACTGCAGGATCTTGAGTTTGTGCAGTTCCATCCTACAGGCATCTATGGTGCTGGATGCCTTATAACAGAAGGTTGTACATATCACCTTTTTTGCATATGCCATTTTGCTACTGAAACTGCATTTATATCCCCTCTAGCTTGTGCAATTGTGCAATTGTGCTTACATTTTTTAGTTGGTGCTCAAATATCTGGGAAGCACCAAAAATTTTCTAAGAACATTATCATATTATTTGCTTTTCAGGTTCACGGGGTGAAGGTGGTATTCTTAGGAACAGTGAAGGTGAAAGGTTCATGGAACGATATGCCCCTACGGCGAAAGATCTTGCATCTCGTGATGTTGTTTCAAGATCTATGACAATGGAAATCAGAGAAGGGCGTGGTGTGGGTATGTGTACACTGTACACTCTAGAGTCTAGTCACATGTTTGAGGTGGTGAGATGGTGTTTTTAGTTCTGATCGTACTTTCTGTTTTTGTCTTTTTATCTCAGGACCATTGAAGGACCATATTTACCTTCACCTTAATCATCTTCCTCCAGAAGTTCTGAAGGAAAGGCTCCCTGGTATATCTGAAACTGCGGCTATCTTTGCTGGTGTCGATGTCACCAAAGAACCCATCCCTGTTTTGCCTACTGTGCACTATAACATGGGTGGGATCCCAACAAATTATCATGGGGAGGTATGCCAAATGCTTCTTGTGGGCATGGTTTTGGAGCTTCATTCCTGTTTTGTAACCAATGCCTTGTTATTTTGGATATTACTTAATACTTATTAGGTGGTGCACATCACGGGTGATGATCCAGATGCAGTTGTTCCTGGTCTGTTAGCTGCTGGGGAAGCAGCATGTGCATCTGTCCATGGCGCAAACCGTCTTGGTGCAAATTCACTTCTTGACATTGTTGTATTTGGCAGAGCTTGTGCAAACAGGGTTGCTGAGATTTCCAAGCCAGGTATGTTCATGTTGTGTTGACTTGTATTTTGTTTGACGTTTTCTTCCTATTAGCTTATTGAGTTTCCATGATGTGCTATATGTTAGGAGAGAAGCAGAAGCCTCTTGAAAAAAGTGCTGGAGAAAAGACGATCGCTTGGTTGGATAAGCTGAGAAATGCAAATGGATCGTTGCCTACTTCAAAGATCCGCCTCAATATGCAACGTGTTATGCAAAATAATGCTGCGGTTTTCCGTACGCAGGAAACCCTTGCAGAAGGTATGCATATGCCGTTTCCATAGTTCTTCACCATAATTTAGTCCCTATTGATGATCTGGCAGTAGGAAGCAAGTGTATCAGTGTCACATTCATACAATAGACTCCAGTGCTAAGAAATATTTTTTTGAGGCAAATCTGTAGGAGAGGCTCCTACAATGATTGTATATATTAAAAACGGACAAACGAGGTAACATTAGTACAGGGACTCCAACCAAGACCGAAGGGAAGCCTTAATGGGAGGGGGGAATTAGTGCTAAGAAATATGAAGGTTGTGTACTTGTACTGATGACTTCACACTGGCATGTGGAACTTATTAGGTTGTAAGCTGATAAGTAAAGCACAGGAAAGTTTCCATGATGTCAAGATCAGTGACAGAAGTCTCATATGGTAGGATATTTTTCAGTAAAATCATGTTATATCAGCTTATATCCTCAGTAACCTAGGGGCACTTTTCTCATTGCTTTCACGCAGGAATTCGGACCTTGTAGAGACGATAGAGTTAGAAAATCTGCTAATCAATGCGTGCATAACCATGCATTCAGCAGAGGCTCGCAAAGAAAGCAGAGGAGCTCATGCTCGTGAAGATTTCTCGGTTTGTTCCTTTTCGTATCTGTCTGTGCTCTCTTGATGGCACACCACCTTCTTAACTTACTCTCATCACTATTTTTGTTTGTTCGCAGACGAGAGATGACGTGAACTGGATGAAGCACACACTCGGGTTAGTGCTTCATCTTTCTTTGTTAATTTTCCTGAAGGTTGTGCTGCCATGCACCTAGAACCTGACCGTTCTTTTTATACAGGTATTGGGAGAATGAGAAGGTTAGGCTAGCATACAGGCCAGTTCACATGAATACGTTGGATGAAGAAGTCCAGTCTTTCCCGCCGAAAGCTCGCGTTTACTAATCCGGACATGGTCGGCTTGTCGATAATGCTTCGGCTGTTGAGAAGGGTAGGTCACACAGCTCAGCACTTCATTTGAGTTCCAATAAATTTCCAATAAATCAGGGACCTCCAATCCTCGCAAACGCGACAATTGTAATTAATTGCCAATATTGCCTGAGATGCCCCGAGATGCTGTGCTGATGCAAACTGGCTGTGAGCCATAGTTCTTGAGACATTTAGTTGGTCCAATGGTCCTGCAAAAAAAAGATGAACATTTCACCAGTATCTTGGTGCTTTGCTCTGTTTTTCTGATGATCTACCGTTGACTCTAAACTCTGGTGAGAAAAAAGACTATTCTTTTGAAATGGTGCCAATGTTTATATCTAGGAAATAACGAATGCCGTAAAACATAGTGACCCTTACATTTCAAAAACTTAAATCATTCTACCTAAAAGGCGTCTAACCAAAGTATATAGTAAGTTTTTCAATCAGACGAGGTTCAAATTTTTCGATCTGATGTACCTTTCTCAGAGATTCTTCCGATGCCTTTTACTCCTAAGCTCAACCATTTCTCGCCCAACTGCACTCAAGCATTGCATTGCTGTTCTATCAGTGGACAACGTGTTCACCAGACAAGCTAGTAATTGATGGATCGAACTCAGTGGAGTAGCAGCAGCCATGTAAATATAGCGGAAGACGGTTGGTATAAGAGAGTGATATTTGTTCTTTTGCCGCCGCATTCAACGTCTGTCGCCGGTGCGGGTCGCCGCTCGCCGGACATATATCGGAAGGTGGAGCTGGGGAGGGGGCAGCCAATGGGAGATGAAAAGCCCGGAGATAAGGAGTGCAATGCAATATGCAAGCATTCCGGATTGAGAAAATTCCGTATATATCATTAAAAAAATTCTGTATATATTATTGTAAATTCCGGATTGAGAAAATTCCATATATATCATTGTAAATTCCAGATTGAGAAAATTCTATATATATATATATATATCATTCTAAGTTCACCAATTTTTATATATACCATTGTAAGTTTACCAATTCTTATATATACCATTGTCGTTAATTTTAATAGTTGGCAACGTTAATTTTTTTCTAAAATAACAAAATTGACTCTGCTCATTAAAAATCAAGAATGATTTAAGTTCTGTGATCAGCTATCACTTGATCAAGCTGGTACACGCACATAAATCATGCATTCAATCCAACATAACTAAGATCGATTAGAGGCAAATCTAGCTATCTAGTTTTGTAAGTTGAAGGCAATTTTATCATTTTGAAAAAAACTAACGGTTGAGACTAACAATGACATATATAGACACATAAAACTAAAGTAGTGGTATATACAAAAACAACTAGTTTTCAATGACATATATAAGAACTGGTTAACTTTCAGTAGCATATACAGAATTGTCTCTTTCTAGATTACTATGGGTTTGGGGCGATCCAAAAAGTTTACACTTTACTCTCTGATTTGGGTAGCTTACCAATGGTTGCGATCCAAATATATTAACATCTACAATATCTAATAAATACCCTATTAATAAATATTTTATGATTCATTCAATAAAACATTAACATCTACATTATCCAATAAATACTTTATTAATAAATATTTTATCATAGATTTAATGAAAATTAATTTTATGTTATAGTTGTTGGTATATTTTTCTATAAAATTGAGTAAAACTTTAATAAGCTCAACCACTAAAACAACTCAACGACTTATAATAGCACAAAATATCATCATACAAAATAATAGCACAAAATGATTATGCACACTGCCATCTTCTTAACTGTAAGTGCTAGAAAATATAGATGAAGTATGGCTATACAGAATCCTCTGCAAGCAAATAAATCAAAGCCTTTAATGACACCAACGTGGAACCAACCGCAGTCTACAATTCTACATAGCAAAAGGCAAACAATAGCAAGAGTTTGATTTTTTTCCTTCTCTACAACACATATAAGTGATACCTGGTGAAGTAATATAAGTAAGGTGAACACTGCAATCTGCTTCAGCAGGTTACTTCATTTACATGCAAACTTTTTAGTAGTAACAAAAACAAGAGCTCATTTGATTACTGAATACCGATAGAAGATACTAGTTCTTGTCCCTTGTTCATCATCTTCACTGCCACCTTGGTGAGACAAAATGAAAGACTAATAATCTGGAATGGATGCAAAGTGGTACCCTGGTGCTCCTCTCCAAGAATAGTAAGCAACCCGAGTCTCATAAAAACCTGAAAAATAATGTCAGTACTTACATGCCAAATCTATATACTTTTTGCAAAATGAATACAGTACTAGAGATGTTTTTCTACAACAATAACAATCTTGCCTCTCCTACTGATTTTATCCAAAAAACAATAACAATCTCAAGCACACAGTTTTAAAATGATGCAATTGTAATAAGCTGAAATCCATGTATTTCCAGTATAATAGTTGAGATGCCAAAAGGCAGGGCCAATTGTTTCCTGCGTAATAGCTGAGATGTCAAAAGAGCAAGACAAATTTTGTTTTACATGATAAGAAAACCTATCGATTACCTCTCAATTCAATGCCATAAGCATGAAATGTCAAGTGGAACAATCTACTTCTACACTCAGTAATGGCTACATATTAACAATGTGGACAATCTTTACAAGCTGGGCATTCAATTGAGAAGAGAAAAAACTTGAAGGTAGTGAGATAAAAAAAGTGTTGGAGAAGAAAAATTTGTTGAGAAGATGGAATAATTACATACCAGGAAGAAAGGCAAGGATACCAAGGAACAAGAGACCATATATCTGAGAGTTATCACCCTCCATGTGACCTGTGAATATAAAATATGAAAGGAAGAGAAGAGAACTTCCTAGAAAGAGGAGGAATAGTGCCAGGGCAATTGACTTCCATGGAATCCTCCTTAGGGATTTCGGGGTGTAGGCAAACCGAAGGTCAACGTCATCAGTAAGGTTGCTGTCGTCCCTGTCCTCTGTAGGAAGAGAAGAATATCGAACATTGCGCCTAGCTGCCATAATGCAGTGTCTGCATTGGAAACACATGTTGTACAATACAGGTATTAAAATGAATAGTAATATACAATAAGATCAAAGAATTCATCAAATGTAGAAAACTGAAATCCCAATGGCAGTTAAAGATAACCGAAAATACATGCTTCAGAAATATAACTTGCACTAAACAGTAAACAAAATGATACTACATGCACATAATAAGCTTTGTCATTCATTCACAAAAGGAAACTTTTAGGCTTATTCAAGACCATGGCATTCAAATCCATGCCAATGTGACCAACTTGAGAAGCTTGTTATCTATATTATAAGCACATCAAACAAAGCAACAATGCACACAATATGAGAAACAAACTGGTTACAGGGTCAGGGTTTAACAATGTAAAACAGTAATGTTCGGTTTATAGTATTTCACAAGAATAGAAGATGCACCTTAAGAAGTTGACACCAACACAATAGTACACCGTATACAATTTTAACTGTGATTTATGTTCTTCTGTTAGACAATCTTCTTTAAACCATATGAATTATCCAGCAGTAGAACACCTTAGTTATTGAGCAAATTCTCATTGCTACCACAAACTCAAATTTGATTCATCCTGTCCAGACACTTGTACAGCGTTTATTTATCTCCAATATCTTATGCAGCCCACAAATTTGAAACACTATTCTGTAAGAGAAAAGGCTTGCTTTATTACCACATGCCAACTTCCAAAGATGAAAAGCCCAAATGAGCTCTACTCATCAAATCAGTGCATACTTTGTATCGATGTTGATCATGCAAGATGCAAAAATGCATTTAATCTTCTAATCATTTACAAAAAAAAATGCATTTTCGTTTCTGTTTTTGAAGCAGATAAGGTAAAATCTTGTGCACATCAAATGTTTGACAGTTAGGTCGGTCAAAATGAAACCAAGCTGCTAATTTCTATTTGTTCCACCAGAAAATTTGAGGATTTGCTACTAAAAAGTTTGCATACTTTGATTATTTGCCACTTGTATGGATGACAAGTAAGACCATCTGAGTGTATGACAGTAGGCCAAAGTGGCAAAAAATCGAAGCCCATTTTTAGTAGTGGCAAATCATCAAATATTCCCTGTTCCACCTGTGTTCATTTTTCATTATCTACCAGTTTTATTTAGGTAAATATAGACATTAAATGGCAAAGTTCAACACAGCTGATGGCGATTTCCTCACTTAACCAGATTCCTCCTCTGCGAAAGAATCTAATACAGAAAAACTTACTAAACAAATCCCCTAGCGCATATCTTTAACCTTCATAGAATCACAGTGAAACCCAGAAACCAGAGAACTCGAACGGTCTCCTCCGATTCTTCCCATGTTGATACGGATCGTACCACTGTGGATCGGACGAGGAAACTCTGGAATCGGATGACGTACCTAGAGGATCTGCGTCGGCGGTGGGGAGACGGAGGGGGCGTACGTACGAGAGAGAACTCGACGAAAGGAGCCCCGGCAAAGGCGCTGGCGCCCGGGGTCGGGGGCGGACGGCACAGAGGCGGCGGCGCGCGGCGTCGGAGGCGGCCGGGCGGGGGATTGGGGGTGGCGGATAAAATACGAGACACTGGAAGGACTATATTGCAAACTACCCAAGAGCACGACGCGCACGGCAAGTCAGGCGACATCTCTCGTTATCTGGGCCGAAATTTCGGCCTGATTTGAAATACGGAAAATTGATTGTAAGTTTCGAGTCGAGAAGTCGTTGATAATATGTTCATCCAAATTTGATTTTTTTATTATAAGTCCTAATCAATGTATATGATTTTAGTGATTAGAACGTATAATCAAAGATTTTTCAACTTTAGACATATTATCGAAGAACACGCAACTTTGAGATATAATTCTTCCTTCAAATATAGGACCCGACACTCTCTCAGCTTAAGTCAGTGGGCCGTAGGCACCGGCGCTCGCCGAGCTCCGGTGTGTCGTCGGCAGGAGCACAGCTATACGGCCGGTCAGCCCACTCAACTTTTCGGATTATCCGATTTTATCAAAGTCAAATAATCCACATAGAAAATCGGATAGTCAATCGGTCTGAATCCGTCGGATTTTACCAATATCATATCTGTATCCGTATTCGCATCGAAAAATCTGGATCTGGATCCGTCAGATTTTTAAAAACTAATACCATATCTTCAATCCGACCAAATTCAGAACGGATATCCACTTTCACCCGTGCTCCGGCGTGCCGTCGGTGGGAGCACGGCTATATGACTGGCGTGATCACTTACAGTATGGTGCTACCAACCCAAATTCCAGCATTATATTCAGCGGTGTCAGTCATAAACTGATAGACAATAAATAATTAAATAGCACTCACTTAAAAGTGACAAATAATTGAATATGCCGATATCGACATCGGGATCTCATTACCATAAATGCACACACACTCTTTTATGTACAGGAATCTTGAAAAAAATATATTTACTGGAAAACCTTGGATCATGGTGCATATACAGAACTAAATTAGGCTCAATCGCACTCAGAATCATCTCATGTATAGACATTTCAAGGTCAGTCACTCAGGCCTCACAGGCACGGCACCCATGGCGTACGGATGCTTCAATTAGCTCCCTTGCTAAATCCGTGATGATTCCACTCAATATGTTCTTCTCCAAATCCCTGACGACTTCGCTCCGCTCAATCGGCAGGTCAACTATGCGATCCAAACCCAAGTCCCACATCGAGTTGGAATCTGGATGGTTGTTCTGAATGTCCCTGTGGAGTGCCATCTGCAAGTTTTCAGCTGTGTCATCTTCACCTCGTCGATGAGAATCTTTGGAGATGTTGAGGCTCTTAATATCGCCATCCAATTCTACGATGAGATCATCCAGGTGTTGCCGTTTCAGGTTAGCTGTGCGTGTCATGCTAGCTTCTACCATTGCCTCAGCTCGTTTAGCTTTCCTTCTGATTACTTCCCGTGCTATATCTGAAAAAAGAGCGTCGCTTTTCTCTGACCATTTATCTGCACAGGCATGGACAACATGAACAGGGACATGAATTCTGACAAGAGCCTTGGCAGTTTCAAGTAAGTATTGATCCTTTAGCAACATTTTCATAAGCATGAACTGGTTCTCTGTGAATGAATCACACGAAACTACATGCATCTTTTGGTCTTGTAAATCCGTCGGAGCACTGGACTTTTTGTCATGGCCTATACCTGCAATACAAGTACAGGGTTCTCCATCCAGTAAATTTGATGAAAAAAATCCATTCATTCGACTTACAGCAATGAATCAAGAATGTGCGTACCTTCCATAGGTTGCTCTTTAACTCCTGTCATGTGTTGCAGCTTTTGGTGTTCTTCCTCCTCAGGGAATGTTTCCAGTATCTCTGTAGTTTTACTAGCTGTATGGCTGTTTGTGTCATCCTGCATTTGCAGAAAATAGAGCATATTTCGTTAGACTGATATAATATGTATGATGTGTATGCACAGTATTCAGGCAGGATGCTGGTTTGTCAAACTTACAATTATCTGAGTTGCACTCTGATCTACCACATCTGAACTGCCATCTGTATCTACACCAGTTGTGGTGGCTTCAGTTATTTGCTTCATGGATTGGTCTGGGGAAACCATTCCAGTTGTATATACACCAGCTATGGTGTCTTCAGTTGTGTGCTTCGAAGATTGGTCAGAAATGCATCCATCACCATGTGTGCTGTCTGCTGGCTTGCCAATACCATTTTCTTTTTCATGCTTGCCATTCTCATGTTGTGTCTCTACTGTACATGGGAGCTGCCTTTTCAATTTTGTTGCTTCTGACTTCACTGAATTACTGTCTTCTAAGTTATGAATGCCTGTTTTACTCTTCATTTCGTGGTGGTTCTGAGATTTCTTTGCGATGCTATGCTTATCTGTCTGTTTGTTGTTGTATGATTGCCGCATCCTCTGATCTGTCTTGCCATTCTTCCCTGCAGTCCTGATTTCAGCAATGGCAATGTTTTCCTTGTTAAACTTCTCTCTCGTTCTCTTAGATTTATCCTCACTGTCTCTGCCCAGCAACTTGTTCATGCTTGTAGCATGCTTCTTTCCTAATGATGTGTTCTTTTCTTGAACAATGTGCTTCTCTTCAGTGACTGGTCTGCTGTCTGAAATTTTCCTAAATCTTTTCAAAAAATCCACCTTTCTACCTGCATCAGTGCGGCGTCCGACACTGGCAACCTTCTGATGCTTGGTTTCTTCAGTCAGTTTCTTGTCCTCGTGGATTCCTTCTCTTAGACTGCCTCTTGTCTCTGCATTCTCCGTTTTGTTTAGCATCTGCTTCAAGGATTGCCTTGTTTGCTTATCAACTCCAGGACATGGTGAAGTATTAGACGCCAGTACATTAGCACTTTCAGATTCTTCAGAGATTTTCAGACCAATCTTCCACTCACTTGGCAGAAAATTCATGTTCTGACCTGTGGAGAACACCCTTTCTGAACCTGCAATCTGAATCGGAAACTTGCCGCCAACAGCATTTCTCCTTCTATCCTTTCTTGACACTGCTTCAGGTTTTACAAACTTCTCCACCCCCTTGTGGACCACCTTCGTTGATGGAGGATTGTCCAATCCCATCAGCTTGGCAATCACATTAGGCATCCTCACTTTTGAATCATCCTTGTGACCTATAGAAGAATTGTTGTTCTTGGAATTGCTTGTGACAGTAGAGAGCTGCAAGACTGGGCTGCTGTTTGGACTGAAACTTCGAGACTTGTTGTGAGGAACTATCTGCATTGATAAACTCGTTGCATTCTTGGGTTGCTCGGTCTCTGAATCTTCGTCAACAATCTCTACCAGCCTTGCAGAACTCTGCGAACGCGTCGAGTTCTTTCGGTTCTTCCTGCCCTCCAGTAGCAGCACCTTGCCTTTGCCATGGCCAGATCCGTCCATGTAATCTGAGGCTTCTTGAAGCATCACAAGCATGCTGAGGGATTCCTCCAAGTCCATGGCTCCTCTGAAGAGCTCCTTCCCAATATCAACCGACCTCCTCCCGCCCATGTCCCTCTCCCCGCCACCTAAAGAATACGCCATGAGTACGTCGTTGAGCTTCTGGACGCCGGCCGCCACCTTGCCGACGTGTGCATGGGAGGACACGAGGTAGTTCTCTCCACGGTGTCGCACCTGCGACTGCGTCCTGCCTGGCTCCCCGAAGAAGATGGAGCCGTCGCGCGACACGAGCTCGATGTTCTGAAGCTTGCCTCTGTTGCTGAGAGCAAGGGCCAGTGCCATCTGCACATCGATGTTGTTTTCAGGCTTCTGCTTGCTGCCTCCTCCTCCTCCTCCTCCTCCTCCTTGGAATGGCACAGTTTGATGTGAGTGGGCAGTAGGAGTGTCACGGTGGCGCGACTTCCCGGCTCTGACAATGGCATTGCCACCTTGCTGGTACTACGTGATCATAGAACAAATGGGTAAAAAAAAGAGTGAAACGAGAGGTGAATTTGATAACGGTTTCAGTAACCACCATTTGGAGGCTGGAACTTTTGCTTACTGATCTGTTTGTTCCTGCTTCTGCTCTTCCTACTCGAGGATCTCCTTGTTGTGGCTTCTGGCTTCGAGCTGGCCTCTGAGGACTCGAATGAGCATCTGTAACAGGAGAGCAATTCAAAACCGTGATAAGACTTGACTTTCTGTTCAATGTTCATCCTAATTTTGCCGAGCCCTTGGGTTAATTAGTAAAAAAGACAGTCTTTATATATGTCTGACAAAAATTATCTTGACAAGCTACATCTAAACATGAGTTCTTCAGAACTTCTATATCAGCTCATGACGATATCATCATCAGGATGTGAAGATTAGTACGGGCACAAAAGAGAGAGAACACATTGCAAGTGCAGAGCAAGCACTGACGAAGAGACGTCGGCGAGCAACGTACCCCGAAGAGCGCTGGCGGCGTTCGACGACGAGCCGAGGCCGAGGCCGAGCCTCTCGCGTCGTCGCCGGAGGTCGAGCAGCAGCTTCTGGGAGAAGTCCGAGCCGAGATCAGGCGCCTTGTCCATTGCCTGCAGGCATGCACCATGAAAGCCGGTCAGCTAGCTGGTTTGGTGCCTGAAAAAGAAGTGCAGTGCTGTTTTCCTCCAGTTGGTGAGTGTGTGTGTTCAGGCTTTCGTTTTCCTCGGCTTGTTTTTCCTTGTTTTTGCTTCAGTGAGTCACTCAGTAGTCGGTCTTGCTCCTGCAGGGAGGTGAGGTGTCTCATCTGGGGAGCAGCCATGTCAATCTCCTGGACCGGATGCATTCAGTTCCAGTGGAAGAATGCCTTGGAAGTTACACATCTCTGACCTGTTAGCATCTCCACTTAGCCAAACTGCAAGCAAAGAACACAAATATTATTATTTGTATTTGGGATCATCTCTGAGGCTTGTAGCTTTTGATTAGGTGTTAGTGGAGGTGATTTATTTCTTTTTGTTTACTATGGTGGCATGTCACTTGTGGATTTGTGGGAAACGTGAGCAACTTTGGTTCAACTTTTTGGTAGAAAGTATAGGTTAGGAATTTTCTAAAGAGCATATCTTGGCAAAAGAAACATATCAATTCAGATAGGAGAAGGTACATTAAGATGTGACATGTAAAGTAAACAAGCATTTTTCATCTGCCAAAGCTTAAAAAGAAGCTCACGGTTTGGTGTAACAAATCACAATGATTTTTTTCCTGAGGTTTTTGTGTTGCAAAGCTGGCTATATTAGACAAAACAAAAGCAGATATCATATAGGAGTACCAGATTTATTAGTACCAATGAGACAAAATGTTTGCTTTAAATACCATTTATCCATATACTTTATGCACAGTTGAGGCTGAGAACTCGAGATCTATACACAGGACAGACTATTGTCTACCAGTTTGCATCCGAAATAGAAAAGATGTAGAAAACATTTTGGCACAAGATGTATGGCTAAAGAAAACTGAAAGTGGGTGCATGATTGCATCCACAAGTGATATATTGACCAAAATCTGGGGGGAAATTCAAACAAAATGACACGAATAACTGACCACCTAATCGAGTTATGTATACAAGATGCCATGGCATGCAACAATTTTTTAGGTGCAACATCACACTCTGCACCTGTCGGTCACTTAACTTCCTTCAACCACATATTTAACAACCATTTGATGATCAGGGTACCAGCATGTGATTCGACTCTTATTTACCATACAAACTAGCATTTACATCTGAAGGGAGCAAAAATGATTTGCATTGCAAACAAAAAAGCAACAGATTACAGAGTGACTGCAGAAAGGAAGAACAAAAAGCTTCACTCATCTACCACAAGCATGAACAGATGGACAGTTAGTTTCCTACAGGACAAGATAATACACATTCTACATCGGATGGTTTGGCCATCAGGGCAGTCGCCGCCTGAAGTTCCTACTGGTGCTTTGGTATGTCCGGACCAGCAGACCAACACCCAATCCAACACCGACACAAATACCAAGGCCAATCCCAACTCCAACTCGGACACCAGCATTAAACCATGAAAGTTCACCATCCTCGCCCTCTATAAATTCCTGCCTCGAGTACATGCTGTTATAGTCAACATCCACATCTGTCTCAGATTTGGGATTCTGGAATTCTGATACCTGAAATGGGTGATGGGGAAGGAAAGGGTCTATCAAATATGTGTGTAATAAGAACAGAATCAAACATGCATTGGTTGCAATCAACAATTCAACATTGCACAACAGAAACAAAAGAAAACTGCCCCCCCCCCCCCCCTCGTAGTACACACTTTATTTTTCTCACTCTTGCCCTACCAGGTATTTGTAACAACCTGTGACATACCCGTTATACAATGGTAACAGGGCAGACCAATCCCTATCTTCTTGTTACATCAAAAAAAAAGAATCAGAAGAAAACTACATTCAGAACTATTCACACTTAAATAACATATTGATTACTGTCCATTATATGTCACTTTGTTACACAAACCATGCATGCCACATTAAATTTGGGCTTGGTGCATCATAGGAATAGCAACAAATAATCAAATATATCAATGACAAATCTGGACATAGAGAAGTATGTTCTGGTGTCCTTACAAAACAGCGAAGGGGATGATATTGTTAGACAGGCATATTCCAGATAAGACTAGACTCTTCTAGATGGTGCTAGAACTTGTCCAGCTGTAGCCTACTGTGTTCTGTTACAGCTAGACATTCTGTTACAGCTTATTTCCCTCTATAAATGTAGCCCTGTACTCCTCTTTGAATATCAATATAATATAGAAATATCCCTCCCATACTTTCTTACATGGTATCAGGAGGTTGATCCCTCTCTTCCGCTGCTTGTGCGCACCATTTCCTGGTGCTGCCTCCTCTCGGTGCTGCCTCTTCCTGCTGCTCCTCATGGCGAGTGACGCCTCTGCTGCCCCTGCTGTTGACGTCCCTCCGCCTGATCTCCTTGACGCTGCCCTTGTTCGTCTCCACCAAGCCGAACAGGATGTTGTTCTTGCCCAGCAGGAACGAGATGCGGCAGATGCTCATCTCCGGGCTACTCTCAGCCGTGCTGCTCAAGAGCGCGCGGCAGTTGCGCCCTCCTCGGATGTTGCTGCCACCAACACTTCTGTTGGCGCGACATCTCTCCTTGATGCTCTTCTGCATCACGAGGCTGCTGCGCTCCTGAACTTGCACGCTCAAGCTGTTGCAGTTCACAACATCCGCGCCCTCGTCCCCCTTGTCCTCGACGTCAACTCTGTCTTCTTCGCACGTTGGCGCGAATCTTTCCTCCTCACTGTTGGCAAATTCTCGCTGCATGATCATGTTCTTTCCGACACAGTTCTGCCCCAATCTCCTGACTGGGCGCGCATGGACTGTGTCGTGAAGACATGGCTTCTGGGAGTCATTTCTGATGACCTTGCCGACGCCATCTCCGACCGCGGCGCCACGGCTCGAGCTACTTGGCTCGCCATTGAGTCGCAGTTCCTTGGCAACCGTACCACCCGCGCTCTCTTCGCCGACCAAGAGTTTCGCTCTTTCTCTCAGGGCGACCTCTCGGTTTCTGAGTATTGTCGGCGGTACAAGAGGATGGCAGAATATCTCCGCGACTTGGGCGAGCCCATATCTGACCGCACGCTCGTTCTCAATATCATCCGCGGCCTCAACGAGCGTTTCACTGCTCTCGGGCTTCATCTTCGCCGCAGTTGTCCCCTCCCTTCCTTTCTTCAAGTTCGGGATGACTTGCAGCTTGAGGAGCTGACCATGGCGAAGACGCATCCCACTCCGGCCATCGCTCTCGCCGCTGCCTCTGGACCCGGCGGCTCTGCTCCCGCTCCTGTTCCGCAGCCTTCGAGACCCCCGCAACCAGCTCCAACTGGATCTGGTAAGCGTGGGAAACGCGGGGGAAAGAGCGGCGGTGGAGGTGGCGGAGGCGGTGGCGGAAGCGGCGAAGGTGGCGGCGGCGGCAGTGGAGGCGGAGGTGGCGGCTGGCTCCAAGGGTTCGACCAGAACCCTATCTCGGGCGGTGGTAGCCAGCATGGCTCCTTTTTTGGTGGTCCACGCCCTTGGCCCAGTCCACACAATCCCTGGACCGGGTCTATTCAGATGTGGCCCGGTCCACGCAGCCCACAAAATTTTGGGACTGGTCCTGTTCCGCAGCCTTCTGCCTTTCTTGCTGGGCCGAATGCCCCTTGGGCTGGGCAGTGGTGTCCTCCTGCTTCTGGGCCACCTTGGTCTGCTCCAGCTGCTGGGCCAACTTGGTCCGCTGGGCCTTCTGGTTGGGACCAGAATACTCTTGCAGCCCAATTTCAGTCCATGTCCCTTCAACAACCCTCTCAATCTGAGTGGTTTTTTGATACGGGTGCAACACACAACATGACATCTGATGCTGGTATTCTTCATTCCACATTCTCCTCTCATTTTCCTTCTCATATTGTTGTCGGAAACGGTCATTTATTGCCCGTTACTTCTACTGGCGTTACTCATTTACCTCATAATCTTTGTCTTAATAATGTTTTGGTTTCACCAAACCTTATTAAGAACCTTATTTCAGTACGCCAGTTTACTTCCGACAATAATTGTTCCGTGGAATTTGACCCTTTTGGCTGCTCTGTGAAGGCTCTTCCATCTCGGAGAGAGATCGTCAGGTGTGACAGCTCCGGACCCCTTTACCCGTTGCAGCTCTCCGCCTCCACCTTCCATGCAGCTACTTCCTCCACCGTTTGGCACCAGCGTCTTGGTCATCCTGGCTATGAAGTTCTTTCCAAGTTGTCTCACCTTGCTGATCCTACTTGTCATAAAACTTCGAACACTATTTGTCATGTTTGTCAATTGAGTCGTCACACTCGATTACCTTTTCATTCCTCTTCATCTCGAGCAAGTCATAATTTCCAATTAATACATTGTGATCTTTGGACTTCTCCCGTTATCAGTGTTTCGGGTCACAAATATTATTTGGTTATTCTTGATGATTGCTCACACTTTCTTTGGACTTTTCCACTTCGCCAGAAGTCGGAAACTTTCTCCACGTTGTCTCATTTCTTTGCCTATGTTCGCACCCAATTCGGAGTCACTATTCAGGGGATACAGTGCGATAATGGTCGTGAGTTTGATAACTCCACCACTCGATCATTTTTTCTGTCACATGGCGTACATCTTCGTATGTCATGCCCCTATACTTCGCCTCAGAACGGTAAAGCTGAACACATTATTCGCACTATCAATAATGTCGTTCGCTCCCTGCTGTTTCAGGCTAGTATACCTCCCACCTTCTGGGCCGCAGCTCTTGGTGCTGCTACCTATCTTCTCAACATTCTTCCCACCAAAACTCTGAATTTTTCCACCCCTCATCTTTCTTTATTTGGGACATTGCCTTCCTACACACATCTCCGTGTGTTTGGTTGCAAGTGTTACCCAAATCTTTCCGCCACTGCTACACACAAACTAGCTCCTCGTTCTACTTTGTGTGTTTTCCTTGGCTACTCCCTTCATCATAAGGGATATCTTTGTCTTGCCCGTCCTTCCAATCAAATCATCATCTCTCGCCACGTGATCTTTGATGAGTCCTCATTTCCTTTCTCCGAGGATTCATCTCCTCCCACTCCGGCAGATTTTGATTTTTTGGATACTGCACCTAACCCCGTGATGGTTCCCTTTGCACCATCACATTTTTTTGCAGGACCTCCAGCCGTGCCAGTTGCTCCCGCTGAGCCGACCGCACTGCCACGTGCAGCTCCTGATGGATCGGCCTCCCCTTCACGTACAACAGCTTTTGGGTCCTCACCTGCTGATCGTCGCTTTGGAGTTGTTTACACTCGGCGACCTGTCTCAGTGGCAGTTCGACCTCCTGGAGAGTTGATGCCGACAGTGGTTCGTGATATTCCTACTGGTGCTGTTCCCATTCCTCCCGTGGTTAATCAACATGCTATGACTACCAGAGGGAAGGAAGGATTTCGTCAGCCAGTATTACTCACTACATCACCACTTTCTCCAATCCCAAGGACTTATCGAGCTGCTCTTACAGACCCAAACTGGCGTATTGCTATGGAGGCCGAGTACTCAGCCTTACTTGACAATCACACTTGGGATCTTCTCCCTCGACCGACACATTCTAATGTTGTCACCGGCGAGTGGGTCTTCAAACATAAGTTCAAAGCTGACGGGTCCTTTGAGAGGTACAAAGCCCGTTGGGTTCTTCGAGGTTTTTCACAGCGGCCTGGAGTGGATTTTTCCGAGACATTCAGTCATGTTGTCAAGCCAGCGACTGTTAGGACTGTTCTATCTCTCGCACTTTCACGCTCGTGGCCCATTCATCAGCTGGACGTTGATAATGCTTTTCTTCATGGGACATTATCTGAGACCGTTTACTGTGTTCAGCCTTCAGGATTTGAAGATTCTTCTCATCCTGATTATGTGTGCCGGCTTAATAGATCACTTTATGGTCTAAAGCATGCACCTCGAGCTTGGCATAGTCGCTTTGCCTCTCACCTTCATCAGCTCGGCTTTGTTACGGCCAAAACAGATACTTCTCTGTTCATTTATCATCATGGCACAGAAACAGTCTATCTTCTTCTTTATGTTGATGATATTGTGTTGACAGCCTCCTCACCTGCCTTGCTTCGTCGCACTATTTGTGCACTTCAGCAGGAATTTCCTCTAAAGGATCTTGGGATTCTTCACAATTTTCTGGGGATGCTTGTTCAACACAAAGAGGGTGGTCTTTTCTTGTCTCAAAGGCAATATATGCTTGATATTCTCGAGCGGGATGGTATGTCAGACTGCAAGCCTTGCTCCACACCTGTTGACCTCAGCCCAAAGCTCTCATCTGCTGGTGCTCCTATCTCAGATCCTACTGACTTTCGCAGTATTGCCGGGGCTCTTCAATATCTCACCTTCACCAGGCCGGACATTTCTTATGCAGTGCAACAAGTCTGTCTTCATATGCATGATCCTCGAGATCCTCATCTTACTGCACTAAAACGCATTTTGCGCTATGTCCGTGGCACTCTGGATATGGGCTTATTTCTACGACCATGCTCTCAAACCAAGTTGGTGGTGTATTCTGATGCTGATTGGGCTGGTTGCCCAGATACTCGTCGCTCGACTTCTGGTTACGCCGTCTTCTTGGGAGACAACTTGGTCTCATGGTCTTCCAAGCGACAGCTCACCGTCTCCCGTTCCAGTGCTGAGGCTGAATATCGGGCTGTTGCCAATGCAGTTGCTGAAGCCACTTGGCTCCGCCAACTTTTGACTGAGCTGCACAATCCGTTGTCCAAAACCACCTTGGTATATTGTGACAACGTCAATGCCATCTACATGTCATCTAATCCTGTTCAGCATCAACGCACTAAACATGTCGAGATAGATCTCCACTTTGTTCGGGAGCGTGTTTCTCTTGGAGATGTCCGTGTACTTCATGTTCCCACTACATCACAGTTCGCTGATATCTTCACCAAAGGGCTACCTACATCTATCTTCAATGAGTTCCGGTCCAGTCTCAACGTCTGTTCTCACCCCGTTCCGACTGCGGGAGCGTGTTAGACAGGCATATTCCAGATAAGACTAGACTCTTCTAGATGGTGCTAGAACTTGTCCAGCTGTAGCCTACTGTGTTCTGTTACAGCTAGACATTCTGTTACAGCTTATTTCCCTCTATAAATGTAGCCCTGTACTCCTCTTTGAATATCAATATAATATAGAAATATCCCTCCCATACTTTCTTACAGATATTTAAGTTAGACTGGCAATTACTTGTTACCTCTTATCAATAGAAGCTGGACTTACCAAATTAACTACTAAAACAAATGATACTTAACATGAATAAATAAACAAAGTTAAAAATATAACATAAATAACCTGACAGAATTTAAATTGTAACCAAAATGAAGGTTCAATCTCTGATAACACTAGGAATACAACCACATAAGCACAAGGAGAGCTATGGGCATCAATATATATTAAGCAATTAATAATTAATGGCAACTAGCCTGCATTATTACTACATTCTCTTGCTAAAAGTCCATGGTGTTTGCTGTACAGTTGACAGTTCAGTTGGAAAGCAAACATTAGAATATGCATTTGTAGAAGTAATGTTGTCAATCTAAATCATAAACCTGGGAAAGCCAAACTAGTATGCCTATAACTATAAGCTATTAAGTGAAGGTATCTTATGTACCTGCCTAGGAAGCTGAGAAGTTAAGAATCATTTATTATGGAGAATATAGAGGGTTAGCTAGCAGGATATGACTTATATATTGGCTTACAACTAAGTGCAAATTAGTATGTTGAGTAACAAATGTCTCCATTCTGTTCATATATACTTTGTTACTTGACGGACATTCCTTGGAGTAACAATCTTCACATCATCCACTACATCAGTATTTATGCTGATAATACTACTAAATGATCCAACTACTACCAACCTTTACAACACCTTACTCGGCTACTCATATCTATGTATCAGGAGTCTGTGATTTTAACTTTGAACAGTATCAAGCAATCAGATCAGATCTACATCAATCAGGCAAGAAAAAAGACTCATGGAGATGTAGACCAATCCAAAAATAAAACAGCATGGGAAAAATTTGACAATTGAGCTTATGACGATTAACATCTGTTCCTAGAAGCATTCTTATCTCCCAGTTATCCTCGGAAAGGAGAGCATGGGAAATACGGCTATGGTGATTAGTATAGTTTTCACAAAAGCTGATGTAGCAACACATATATGCATAGGCAAATTAGAGGAATGCCATTATCTGTGGTTTGTGCATGGCTCAATCAGCTAAACTAACACACTGCAAAAGTGCTATACTATATTACTGTTTCTTGCAGAAAACACGCGTAGATTGCCTCACTACTTTGAGATTATAGGATGAATAAAAACTTTCGAGCATGTTTACAAACATAAGTACCTTCACAGAATCCTCATGTAACTCTTCTTTTTGCTGTTCAGTTGTTTCATTCTCAGGGATGGAATCAAGCTTTAGTTTCATTTGGGACTTCCTCCGTGATATATGCTGGACAGTCTTTGTTAATACGATAGGTGTGCCGCAGAAAGTGCCAGCAACATACACCTCGATTACAGGATGTACAGACTCTGAACCTGTGGACAACTTCCCCTTCAAAAAACCATTACAAGATGTTGCTGGTTGGCATTTCATATTCCATCTCTTGGTGCTATTCTTAGATTCCCCAACCACTCCATTGGTACTGCAGAACTCTAGATCACCTGTGAGCAAGAGATCGTTCTTATCGAACACCTGAAACCTCATGCTTCCTGTCATCCTTATACTATCTGTGCTCACAAATGTAGCCTCCTCAGTCTTTTTGTCGACCCTGTCCCTTCGGAGGGACGATGAAATGAACTCGGTGTGCATGCTGCTCCGCTGACCATTCACCTCAATAACTGTATCAGGAGACAGTGGGATGTGGTTAAGCGTGAGACGGTCCGGTGCAGACTCATCCACCTCACAATTGCTCACCCTTACATAGAACACCTTCAAGTCAAGCCAAGGCGAAGACCTTGGCGTATAAAGTGGGTGCATGATGATCTTCCTGGCAGACTCAAAAGCCGCATCAGCCATCTTTCGATATGAAAACAATACAGTTCCTTATTGTATTGGCTCGGATGCAAACATGTGTATTACACTAATTGAAACTCTCTTTTTATGGCCTGTAGGACAATTCCAGCATCTGCAAAATAAAAATTAGCCCAGTCAGGAGCAAACCTAACGTGGAGCATAGGGGTTCAGCTGAACCCCCAATTTTCCTTTGGAAACAAACTGATACTGTATTAATCAGCGCCACGCATCGGAGAAATCCAGAATTAACTGGATGAGTTAATTGGACGGAAATAAACCAATCGCCCGGATGGATCCCCAATCTACGCCGGCTTCGAACGGAAGGCGATGAGATATAACCGAATACCTTCAATTCGATTCCAGCAGAGATGGTCAGATGGAGGCCGGCGACGTCCCCACTCCACTCCGAACCTGCTCGCGGCCGTGCGCGCGAGGAGGCCCGAACAGGAGACGACACTAGGCCGGGTTGGGGAAGGAGAGGAAAGTGACTTCGAGGCGCGCTCCGGCGGCGAGGAGCTTCTGCGGCCTCGGCGGCGCTGCCGGCCAGATTACGATATCGGGAATCAAAAAAAAATCTGCTTCGCGAGAATTTTCGGGAGCAAATGATTCTTTTTTTTCTGGAGAATGGAATGGTTGGGGTGGAGAGCGAGTCGCGCTGCCTAATTTTCTCCGGTCGATGTGAACCGGGGTAACCATTTCCTTCAACTTTTTTTTAAAAAAAAATCTTTTGAATCTAAGTTACACTAGGTCTGTTCATTTTTAAATAATGTTGTTAATTTTTATTATAATATTTTATAGTTCATTTTATTCAAAAAAATTGTGCAGATATGAAAAAAGTTATGGTATACCTTCAATAATAAAACAAATTGCCTCTTTATGCTGAAAAAATTATAATAGAATAAGTGATATTTCAAAAAAAATGATATAAATAGTTAAATGTTACGATAAAAATCAACCTTCTCATTTAAACGTAACTTAAATTTGTCTTATCCATGTGACCACTTCAATCCCAATTCTATCTGAGATACAACGCTAAATTTGTTATAATCTTAATGTTGACAGCTCTATAAGATATTGTATTACTCATTCTATCTTAAAATTCTATAAAAATCAATGCTTATGACTTTTAACTAATATTTAATCTAATATATATACATATTTATTTGTATGTATGTTATATAGCTTCGTATTTGATAATATTTTCATATGTTTTAACTTTTGGTCGTTGGTATAGTAAATAAAATTAATGATCAGTTTTTATGTTAAATATCGTGTTAAAAAATATACAACTTATATTTTTATATTTCAGATAGTGTTTTGCTACGAATTTGGTATATATAAATAAAGTGACGATATTGACATGCTTATTATTTATCAGAAATATGGAGTGTACAGCACGTGAAAGAAAATCAGAGCTCCCAAAATCTTCCCGATATTTTCATGCTACTTGTTTGCTCCTTTTTCTGTGAGAGAGAGTGATAGATAGTGACATGATTTTCTTGTGTGTGTGTGTATATATATATATATATATATATATATATATATATATATATATATATATATATATATATATATGCAGTGCCTTGTCCGATTTAAAAGACTAATTGCCTCTCTTCCCTTGAAGTACCTTCAGCGATGTTTTCTTATGGTGTGATTCGGTGGTGGTGGATCTAGAATTTTATCGATGGATATGCCACATTAAAATTTATACATATATTTTAGTAAAAAATCTAATTAGGTAAATAGTTATTAAATTTATACTATAATTTAGTATACATGCAGTCGTATACTAAGTAATATATAAGTTTATACTAAATAATACAATAAGTTTTTAATTAAATAATTAAGTTAAAAAATCCACAAATATAAATAATTCAAATATCATATTAACAAAGCGTACCTACGATTTGGATAGGTTTGTTCACTATGGCAGCATGGAAAAAATAATTTGGAGGGGTTGTCATCAAACATCCCAAAAACAAAGAAAAAACATTATGACTGCGGGAAAAAAATTAATCAAACAACCAAATACCAAAGAAAAAACAGTATAACTACAAGAAAAAATTAATCAAACAGTTAAAGGCAAAGTAAAATCATTATATATGCATTGGGAAAAAAATAATCGTACAAAAACAGACTTCGATTTGGAGGAGTGCGTAGCAAATATGGGGCTGCTGCTAAAAGTTCTACCCATCGCACTAAGCACTAACTTGTTTAAAGTTTTACATATATACATCATTACTTATCTTAAACCGGGTATTCCAGGGCCCTACTGGCATACCATGTAGATCCGCCACTATGTGATGGATTGAACTATACTTTTAGGTTACGTTTGGTTTTGCTGTGAGCTGTGAAAAACTGTTGTGAGCTGTCTGCTGTAAAAAAGTTGTCTGCTATGTAAAGCTAAAAGTCGTTTGGTTGAAGCTGCTGTGAAAAAAACTATTGTGAGTTGACTATTTTTATAACTTATATAATTTTCATCGTTATAATATTTTATACATATATATAAATAAAAACACTAAACATTGTTGTAACTAAATAACTAGAAAATATATTAGATAAATAAAAAATGCATAGTTCATCTCATAAAGTAACGTACAACCACATATTATCTAATGAAATTGTGCAATGCAATACAAACCATAATAATGTTAGATCAATCAAAACATCTTGAATTCATGCTATTAATATGTACTAAAAATCAGAAAATGGAAAAATAGAAAAGCAGAAGCAGAAAAGCAGGGTCCAATCTGTTTCCAAATTTATACTAGAAAAAGTTGTTTTTTCACAACAAAAACAATTTTGGTAAATCCGTTTGGTCAGCTTCTGTTTTTTCACAGCAGAAGCAGAACCAAACATACCCTTAAAAAGACATGATGTAAATTGTTAGCGGGAAAAAACTCTTGTAAACTTGTGACCATGTGCTTTGAAAAAACTAGGAAATAGTTTGATTGAAATAATTACGTGTACGTAGTAACATAGAAGAGAAAAGGTTAGCAGGAAATGATGTTGTAATGCCTTAATTAACAGTAAATATAATAGCACTGTTATATGTTCAGATTTCGTGGGTGGTCTCTGAATATATGAACAGCCAAAGTTTTTTTTCCCGGCTTTTCCATAAATACATATGGAGACCATTTCTAGTGTGAATCGTGAGCTAGTAAACGATTCCAGTCAGACGATGTTAGGCGTCCGGATTGTGCTACGTTGTGTCGCATGCGTCCTCTATTTCTAATCAAATGAACGCATCTTTTTTTATTATTATTTGCTTGCATTTTTCTGTCGTTTTTTCCAGCACTGGCATTCTGTTCTGGTCCGGTCATAGAAGGTACATTTACTATAGAATCAAGAACCGGAGAAAGGATACGAAGAAAGGAGTTTTACTATTCTAGAGGACGCACGGAAGGTATCAAATCAAATCTAGCAATTAATTTTACACGAACATGATTTAAAAAAATGAGAAAAATGGAGCAAAGTCAGAAGCTCACAAACTGCCTCCGCCACCCGTCGCTGCCGCAGGGCCGCGCCGTTCCTGCCGGCCTCGCCGGCCAGTTGCCCGTCTCTCCACCCACCGTGCCAGCCGCCCGCTCCGCTCCACCGCCGAGCCAGTCACCCGTTCTGCCCTCTGCTCTACCGCAGCGCCAGCGGCCCACTTCGCCCGCCCACCCCTTCGCTCCACCACCGCACTAGGCGCCTGCTCCGCTCTGCTCGGCCGTCCTGTCGACACGCGAGGTTACTCAGCTTGTCTACTTTTTTTGAGGCAAAATTATGAGAATGCCCTTCAACCTTCCACTAGAAAGAGAAGATAACGTTTTCTGAACAGACAATTACTAGAAGATACTGTCTCTAATCTGAGTTGTTAGATGAAAGTGATTAACGGTCTAAAATTCATCTAGAAAGAAATCCATGGCAAGGACGAAGGCGTCGTGTGCTGCAGGTCGCACACACACGTAAGATTCAGACAAGAGTTTTGCTTCATTTGACATTGCTATATATAGCCTGTAGATAGAGCACTGCACCAGCAATGAATCAATCAATGAGCTTATTGAAGATGATGACAATTATTCTTTCGTGCCAAAAAAATGTCAATTATTCTTCTCAATTATAGAGTGAATAACAATCAGTGAACACCAAACTGTGATACATACAACATAATTCTACCTCCCTTTTTATATGAACGATGTACTACCACGATTATACATATTACGACCGTACATTTATTTTGATCTAATGATAGATTAAAAATAATAACCTATTATCTCTTAGAAAATAATAGGCAACTCTTGATTTTTCTGTGCTAACTTTTAAATTTCTTGCACATACTTTTCAATTATATTCAGTACTGAGTATTTTAATTTTAATTTATTTTTAATTCTAAATAAAATCAATAATTCAAATTGATCTTAAGTATTACTGATGTAATGGTGCAATGTAACACGCCAGGAATGAGTTAGTGTGAGTGTGAATCGTCCCCACCACAGGTGTGCGGCGCGCTCCGGCCGCTCGTGCACCACCGGGTTCGCGTCGATCATCGTCATCCCCACCGTCGTCTTCGTCCTCCTGGCTGCGACGCCGACGGGGGAGAGAACTGAGAAGGTTTGTTCTGCTCTGCAATTTGGGGAGGAAAGCGAGCTGGTGTAGTACTGTTGCTTTAAGCCCATGGGCCGGGAGTCCCCGGCATGCGAGATGCCGCCACCTTGGAGCTCCGCGCCGCGGCCCGCGGCACACACGACGGGTTTGTCGACGAAGAAGGGAAGAGATCCTATGATCGCGGCAGCCGTCCATCGCGTTCAGCCTCGTCGGCACGCCGGCGAAGACGACGCGCGCGCTGCATATCATGAAGAACTCGCACGTGTGCAACGACTGCTACAGTGCCACGCCGCCGATCAAGCTCATCTCCAGGGTTGTCGACAGGGAGATCGTAGTGCGACGGGGCGAGACGCCACGAGGCTTCATCGATCCATTCAGGGATGGACTCTGCTCGTGTGATTTTTAATTTACTTTATTATTATTTAGTTCCTATATTATTATTTTTTAAGACACGTGACATCATTCCCCGTAATATATTAAGAGAGACATAATATATTATAAGAGAGTCGAAAACCTCAAAAAAAGTACATGAAAAAATCGACAGATAAAAAGATAAGAGAAAGAAAAGTCAGAAACTAAAGGCAAGCAATTCGGTTGATCAAAAGATTTTCCGATCGTGCCTTAGGAAAAAAAGAGAAATCATACTCTATTAGAGTAAGCACGGTTGAAATCAACTTGAAGGAGGAACAAAAGACATGTCTATTATGTTCCTTCGAGACTTCCACTAAGTATAAATGATGAGGCTATTGAAGGAACACCTTAGTCTGTGATATCGAAGAAGAGACCCGCTACCACCATCACCGAAAAGGTTCGAAAGATGTCAAACGAAGGGTGCCCACAAGATTGAACCTTCGTTGAACTTCAGACGATACTTGCTGAGGAAAGAGTTAGTTGTAGGTGAAGTGCTAAGGTGTTTCGAGCTCAACAAGGCAAAGGTGACAAAAATGATAATACAACCACCTCTTTCTAAGGATGCATTCTGTTGTGAGAATTTTATACTTGAGCAAGGTCCACACAAAAAAAAAATTACATTTAGGTTCAGCTCGCCCCTTCCAAAGTTACTTATTGATAATCAGTCTGCACATCCCCACAAATTATATTCTACTAATTTAACACAGAAGGAACCATCAACAATCTATTTCCAACTTATGTCATCGTCCATAAGAGATTCAAGAACCACCTAATTTAGTTCCTAGATTAGCATGTATGTGTTGCTATACTTATCTAAACTATATTTTTTATTAGTAAGAGTAAGAATCTAAGCTAATATATATATATATATATATATATCATTTAATTTCAATTTAGAATATTTTTCTTTCACCACAATAAAAAGGAGCCTTATGCAGGGGGTGGAGCCACCTTGTTCTTCCAAAAAAATCAATTATTATTAGTAATTTTTCACTCTTTGTGCATCCTCTTGAATTTAATACGGTGTACCCATGAAGTGATGCATCGCTTTGATTTTTCTCTAGCTTCGCCACTGGCCTTGTGAGGTGTCGGACATTGATCTGGTGGGTAAAAAAGTGATTATATATAAGAAAAATCAGTCACTTCACGAACAGTTAGCCATATAAAAAAATCATGTATTACAAAATACTGTACACCTTAATTTCTACTATTTGATAAGGACAAGTAATGTGAAATAAAGCAACGTACGCACGCAGCAGTACACCGCTCAAGAGACAAACGGCCGGCCGGCCGGCCGGACGAGAGCTATCTCATCGTCGGCTCTTCCAAACTGGAAATCTCAATTGGCAGGCGGATTTTTTCGTGGCAGCAAGCCGGAGACCGTCGAGATCGAACAGCAGCGCCCGCCGCACGTGCTTGCACGTTCCGGCCTCGATCTCCCCACGTACCCGCGCGGCGGCGACAGCCGACAGCTCCAGTACTCCCTGCTGCTCCTGTAGCTCCTCCGCGCTAGCTATTAATAACTAGGCGCGCGCATCGCCGTCGCCGTCGCGCCATAGTGATCGGCCGGCGCGCGCGCGCATGAACGTCGATCTCACGCGCTAGCTTTAGCTAGCTAGCGCGGAGCTGACCGGGAGCGAGAGCCCGGCGAAAAATCGCGCACCACCCGTGCCCCGACTCATACATGTGTGCACACGAAGCTCTCCCCGAAACTAGCAAGCTAAAGCTACTAGCTCGTGTACGTGTGGTCCTCTCTTTTCTTATCTCTTCGTAGCTACTGCTAGCTCCCGCCCCTTTGCACTCACCATACATATATTATATACATCGGTCCATGTAAATTCAGTGAGAGGTTGTTATAGTGTGTACTAGCTGTAGCAGTGTAGCACCTGCTTGCTTGCAGTACACAACATATATACACACGAAGCTGGCTGGTAGTTACGACATTGTGTCATTGTGTGGCCGGCGGCTAGCTATATACATCTCGTGCCATTATGTCGTCGTCGTCATCGGAGGAGGAGGAGGCGAGCATCGTCGTCAATGGCCGCGAGGGTAAAGGCGAGGGAGAGATGGCGGCGGTGATGGCGCAGCTGGAGTCGGAGGGGGTGCGGGCGCTGCACGCGCGGATGGAGGCGGAGTGGGGGCCCGTGCTGCAGAGCGCGTGCCAGACGGCGGCGGCGCGGGCGCTGTGGGCGCGCGCCGTGCGCGACCCGGCGGCCGGGGTGCTGGCAGGGGAGAGGTTCCTGAGGGGCCTCCACGAGAGGATGCGGCGCGACGAGGAGGCCGGCGCGCGGGAGGTGCACGGGGTCATGATCGCCGTGCGCACCCTCTGGTTCGACGCCCGAATCGAGGCCGCCGTCGCCGCGCTCGGCGCCGCCGCGCAGGTTGTCCTCCTCGGAGCAGGTTCGTAAACAAGCTCACCACCCAGCTGCTAGCTGCGTCCATCGATCAATATGTGCAGGGCTTGCTGCTTGCAGCGTGCAGGCTGCAGCTAGCACTGCGCATGCCAGCTGCTCGGCGCGGCGGCGTGCATGCTTCCCGTCATGCGCATGCGTATGCATGTAACGTACAGCGGTATAGGCAATAATATACAGTATAAAAAAACAATACAAAAATTTATTTTTAGTCTGAAATAAAATTAGATTACTCGTCTAAATACTCTCAATTACTTCGTATCAAGGATTTGTTAGAGATATGCTATATCAATTTTAAAAAATCTAGAACGAGTACATATATGTGGCAGGAGGCTTAACAATGCTCTTGTTACCGAATATTTGTAGAATGAACAATGTTACTTAGGATGCGTTATATTATTTTTAATATTAGAAGTTATTCGATTTTTTTAAAGCTAAACTCTTTAGATTTTAACTAAGTTTAAATAAAAACATATTAACATCTATGATATCGAATTAATACATGTTTCATGGTGAATTTAATAAAACTAATTTGATATTATAATTGTTGGTATATTTTATAAACTTGATGAGAATTAGATAAATTTAATTTAAAAAAATCAAACGCATTATAATAAAGAAAGTATATGAGTATTCCCTATATATATATATAATATATATATAGAGAGAGAGTGTGGAAAAGGAGAATAATTAATTGTGGCTCGCAATGAGGACACCCGGCAGCATAACAGCGAGAACAAAGCTATCCAACAATGTAGGGATGCAGGAGTAGCAGGACGGTTCACGCTTTCATAATTCATAGTACTGTTTGTCTGGACTGCATGCCCTGATATTTATGTCCTCCCTTTCCTAATTCCTATCGACACTTGCTGTTGGATCCATTCATCGCATTACTATACTATCGGTTGGCACCATGAAACTTTTGGACTGCAGCGAGCTCGGAGAATAGGTTTACACGTCCATCAGGTTTCAGCATCAACTTCGACAAGTGTTGGTGCGCCGTGCTAATCTGCAAACCAAGAAGCAGACAAGCAGACAAGCAGACTTGCATTTCGGTACAAGAGAGTGCGTCAAAAGTTACAAAACTCTGGGATTCATCCTCGAGCATTCAAATAAATTTACAGGGAATTGGCAGAACTGCTATTGCATATGCACATTTCTAGCATTTCAATTGCATGCATGACATGATAGCAATCCATCAAGAATATGCTTGAATTCAACAAAGATGGTGAACCATAGGTTTCAACCTTCTAATGCTTTCTGAATAATTGCACATAACTTCTGTAACAAGAGATACAACCTTTTTTTTCTTCAGTTTTTCAGCTGAAGAAGTGAATTCATTTCCAAGGAACTATGTGCACTTGTACAACAGTTGTCATTAAGTAAAAAGACTAACTTGGACAAGAACAAACGTTTTTTTGTAGGGATGGATGCGAGAGCCTATCGACTGAGCTGCCTAAAGGAGTGCACGGTATTTGAACTTGACTTCCCGGAGCTCCTAGAAATGAAATCAGATCTTCTGCACGAAGCAATGAGTTCTGCAAATGATCAGAAACTCACCATGATGGCAAAATCATTGACTAGGGTTCCAGCCGACATACGAGACGGAGACTGGATCACCAAGCTACAGAGCTACGGCTATGATCCTGAAAGGAATACAATATGGGTTCTTGAAGGCATTCTGTATTACCTTCATCAGGTCCATGCAATGCAAGTCCTCGAAACCATTGTGGCCTGCCGCACCTCAGTACAGACTATCCTCCTGGCTGACTTCATGAACAAGAATGCAGCATCACTCTCTCGGACAATGTACCATTTCTACCATGACAGCCCTGATCTCCTGCTGCCTTCTATTGGGTTCTCTCAGGTGACTCTGTCTCAAATTGGAGATCCACAAGCACATTTTGGGCTGCTAAGTCATCCTCAGAACCTGTTTGATAAACTGAGGAGATTGCCGAGATCAGTGGAGACAAACCCAGAGGATGGCACGCCATGCTGCAGACTGTATTTGGTGGAAGCCTCTGCTTCTCCAGATGATCAGACCACTAAACAGGACAATTAAGTCCACTGGATCATCATTTGAAATAATTGTGCCGTTTTTCCATTTTTTTCCCCTGATTGCTTGCAGAATTCATTACCATTAAAATTTCAAACCCAGATGTGAGTATTTGACTTGTATAGTACGGTGTACCATTCAGTTCAAGGTAATCCACGGAATATTGCCCGTGAAAAAATATATTGTCCAATGTTTTGCTCCATTACCAATTTACCATTAATGCATAATAGCTTCCAAACATTCACGGTTATTTAGTGAATATCAATCAGCATAATCGAAGTTATGTCACAGTAGCATCAAACGAAAGAAAACATTCCATTAAATTTTAGTTCATTTCATTTTAATGAGTATCAGGAACAACATATTCCCAAGAAACCAGAAGTCCGAGAAATGCATCAGCAAGACTTTAGTGATGCTAAACAGCCAATAAGTTGCAGAACACAACAGATAAAAGGGAATGGCTGAACTGAAAAAAAGGAGGATAGCCTACTAAATCAAAGCCTCCCTAATCACTTCTGATATTTCACTTTCCCTTTCATTGAATTACCATTTTTTACCATAAATATAATATGTCAAACAAATATACAAACTAGCTGGACAAGATACAACAGTAGGCCCTCATGAAGAAAGGAATATAACCTTACCTTGAGAGTAGCCGAGTAGAAGGAAAACAAAATATAAGTTACTTTGAATGTATTTAAGCCCCAAGAGATTCTTCTCGTAGATTCTAGATACCTAAACAATCTTTAATAGCCTGTTCAAATTTGCCAATGGCAGATATGGTGCCCAGAAAGCCATCCTTCATCTTCTCTCTGCAGTATAGCGATGTCAATAAGCGGCAATGCACTCCCTAGCTTGGCAAAGATTCCAAAGAAATTCAACAGAAAATCACATGTGATCGACATCTTAAAACTCCTTTTGATGGGGAACTTACAGGAATGAGCAGTTAAGAAACACAATCATTCCCTTTGAATTCCTCCATCATACTAGAAAATACAATTATAAAAACTTGGTCATGGGGAACATCAAAAAGATGTTCCAAACTGAGTGGAACTGAGACGATGTAATCCAAGGAAATACAGCACTTGGTTTCTACTTGCTAGTAACTACGTACAATGAACAACATAGGTTGAATTGGTTGCCCATGGATGAGCTATTGAATATGCAGTAGTTAGAAGATAAAAATAGATGACAACATTACTAAACTCAAATAAAAATATTTTACTACACCGTATGAAACATCAAACTATTCTACACTCAAGATACAAACCTATCCTGACTACTAACATGTGAAAAACAAGTATAAAAAAAAATCCAGTGTGACCTTAGTACCTACCTATCAGCAGTGAGCTCAAAGTTACTGTTATCCACCACAGTTCCCAGGTCGGAGAATGATCTGTACAAAGCAAGTTGGTAAGTTACCTCTGAGTTTACCAAACAAAAAACAAAGCAATCCGGCATGTTTATTCTTTCTTGTAATTTTAGCTTAAACGTACTGTATTAGCTCAGCCAGCCTAGTATCAGCTTCAACCTTGAGAGGATCCTTATCGGTGAGCAGGGACGCCGCATTCTTCAGTATCAAGCTGAATGTGCAGACCTGAAAGTGCAATTCCATCAAACACATGGTGTACCCAAAAAACAAGCCGACCATGGCTATTGTAAGTAACTTTGTAAGGCCCTCTCAAACCTCAACGCCGGTCCGCGACTGCAGCGCGACGAGTGAGTTCCTCTTACGCGGGACGCAGTCTCTCCCTGCCGCACCGAGCAGTCGTCCCACCTCTTCGGCGTCCTCAGCACCCACATTCGCCGAAGCTGCATTGAGAAGACAGTTGCAAAGAGCCCAAATGGACATGGTCATAGGCGTGAGATAGATTAACTGTACAGTAGCTGAGAAAATGGAGTTACCGAGAAGGCTCTGGGCTTTGAGGAGGATTTCGCGGGAGGCGGCGATGGGCGCGAGGAGGAAGCGCGCCGACTTCTTCTTTGCTCCCGCAGCAACTCCTTCGGCCCCGCTGCGCATCGGCGCATCCCAACAGGAAGAGCAAGGGGAGACTAGAATGATGAGAGTACAATCTCCGGCGAGCAATTGCCAGTATTGAATTAAGGAAGGTGTACGTACGGATGCCGAGGGAGAATGCGGCGGCGGGGCGGGGCGTGGAGGCGACCAGTATGAGGGCTAGGAGGGCCGCCCGGCGAGAGGGGAGGCACCGAAGCGCTTGCGGCGGACGCAGGGACTCCGGGGAAGTGGATGCAGTGCTGGTCCTTCGCCGGAGAGGCGGCGTCGCCGTTGCTGGTGCCGGCGGCGCCCGTGGCGGCGCGGTGCGCGAGTGGATGGCGGGCATCGGTGCGCTCATGGTTAGCACTGGGATTTGCTTCGTGTGGGCCCTTCAAGTTCACGACACCGCCGAAAAAAGGGAATACGTCTTCAGCATTTACGTCTTTTAAAAGCTTTGACGTCTCGGACATAATACGCTTCCGCTTCTGCTATGGCGTCCGCCAACCCTCAAAAGTCAAAGTACCAAATCACATTGCCAGTCTCGATACAATAGATTTATGTTTAGGTTAGTGTTTTTAAGTTTATGGGTTTAAATATGTAGTTAGGATTGAGTAGGACACGAGGGATTATCCTTAATTACATCTACAAACATAGGTTTCTTATAAAATTTTAGCTATCCATGGGTTAAGATATATACTTGATTTGAATTTTATGTGCTTTCGTTGCTACCATTTTGAGTGTTTCATAGTGGACACAATTTTTTAATTGTTTGGTAAGTTTACTTCATGACGAGCTTTTAAGTTTTTTTTCTCATTGTCATCCATACATTAGTCGACGAGTAGAAAAAAAGAGTAGCATCGCTACAACAAATTAGACAATTTTCATCGGTCAAAACCGACGAAAGTTAAGCTTTTTTCGACGGAATAAATTAACTTTTGTCGATAAAAGTTTAACTTCTATTGGCATTTGGCGACGAAGACGTTTCGACGGAAGTTATCAAGTATTAATATTACTAATAACACACAAAAAAGCATTAATAAATTTAAAATATTTTAAAAATTAGCGGACGAGTTACCTCGGATTTGGCAACGAACACGTGAGAAGGTGACTGACGGGCGGAGACAAGACGGCCGAAGTGGCGACGTAAATGGGCTTCGGCGCGGTGGTGTGTGCGGAGGAGATGACCGGGCTGCGAGGACTGGTGGGAGGTGGGCGCCGACAGCCGGCGGGGACCAGGCGATAGCGGGCCGAGAGGGACACGGCGACGGGGTGGGTGGGCAGCGCATCGGACGACGGTGGCACGATCGCACGCGGCCGGCAGCGGCGCACAGACGGACGACGACGATGTGCGTTGTGGCATACGTGCAGTGGGCGCGTGAGGGAACTAGGTTTCCTTGTACGCGCACGGAGGGTTATTTCACGCTAACATTTGTCGACCACAGATAAAACGATGGAAGTTAAGAAAGGGGACGGAATGTAATAAATGGTTAAAGGGAGAGGCCATTAAAACCAAAAACGGCAAACGGCAAACGAAAGTAAAAAGTGAGATCTATACACGCAAAGATTTGCATAATTCGTGAGAATAATGGGAAGCTGGCACTTGGAGCAGTGGACAAAATGATTGTCATGTTGCAGCCTCAGCTGAACGAACAAGCTAGCTGATCGATCGAAACGGAATCGCATGCCTCCAGCCACAACAGCCCAAGCTGCATGCATAGGCATCACTGCTGCCTATCTACCGGCGTGTACAACCCCATTTAATTTGTGGTCTCTTTAGAGGTTTTTGGAGGGTTAAGTAAAAAAATACAAGAGACAGACTCTTCACGAAGAGCTCGTCTCTACACGATTCCCCATACGCATTATCTCTTAGCTGCATTTATGATTCAGAGGCTTAGAGTTGTACCATACAGTTTCTTTGTTGTCTCTTATACTTTAAAAATCGTTCTGTTGTCTTATGTTTGTACTTTGAATCCATCAAACACAACACCAACCAGACCAGCAGCCCAACACAAAGATCGATGCGTGCAAGGATCGCACCACAGAGCTTTATTCTCCTTCTTTAGGGAACAATTCGAAGCTTTAATTATTCCATCGTCCTCAACACTTGCAACAGCGTTTCTGCAGCATATCCAGGAACAAAATGATGCAGTTTACATAAAACTTTCTGTAAAAATATTTCAAAACCGTTTTTAAACTTCGTAGCATTAAATCCATTGGTTTGTTTGAATCAACGGTCCAGATTGCACGGGAGAATCTATTCAACAGCCAGGATGCATGCTCCCTCTGTGTGGTGTGTGGATGTCCTTTATGTGTGTAGATCAAAATTGATGTGGGTACACGTGAAATGTCTACGTGATAATGTGTGTGGGGAGCCAAATATTGAGTTGCTCTTTTTTTCCAAGGAACAAATAGTTGATTCCAATCTCCAATTTGTGGATATTAGGAATATTATTTTTTAAAGTGGGAAAAAGAATATATTCGATCGTGCTTATTTATCTATTGTCTACTTGACCACCATGATGTTATTTATATTTATACTTTTATGTCATACAATGCAATTAGGAGTAGATACTCTTTTTCATATTGTCTTTGGCATATCATAAGTAGTCGGGTTAATTTTTTTATGTCATTACAATTTTCACAATTTACCAATATATTATCGATATATTACTGATAGATGAGATTATCAGTCATCACAGTCACTAACATGTAAGTAATTTTCCCACTAGTACACACTATTATTGAAATTTGTATGCTTTATTTTTTTAGCAAAATCACTTGTACAAAATGGATAATTTAACTATTTGTCACTCTCTTCATGTATCAATTAATAGATCACATATCAATGACTCAGGTAACTCTATATGTGAGTGACTCGGAGTAACAATTTTGTTGCCACTTACATGTTAAGCAGCAAATAATTAAATCCGCTAGGACACATGAAATGTGAGCGTTCATGTGGCCGGAGCAGAAGGTCCGGGAAGCGGTGGCCGAACGACGTTTTGCGTCGCGAGCCGCGAGGCGGAGGCCACCCCGCTGCTTGGCGCGCCCCCGGCCAAACGCATCCCCCACCAGCGGAGCCACCACCAGCCGCCGCCGCCGCCGCCGCCGCCGCCGCCGCGACGCCAACCCTGAGCCTGACCCTCCCGTGGCTCGCTGGCTTCCAACGCACGCGAGCCTCGCATCCGAATCCTCACGCGATCCTGAGTGACCTTGCCCGCGCCACTTGTGTCGGTTGCCCCGCCGCGACGGCCAATGCCCAGCGCGCGGTGACTGGTGAGGGGTAGCGCCGCCACCGTGCGCCGGTGCTCGCACCCGCCCTCTCGGATTCTGTTCCCCCGCCCACTGCTCATTTATTCTCACGCCCCCACGCGGCTACGCTGACGTCTCGTCGTACTCGCCCCTCCACCCCCGCCCCGTAGTCAGTCTCGCCTATTTAAGGCGGGCGAGCACCGGTTGCAGAGCGATATGCTCTTCTGCAGGAGGCCGCTCGCCGCCGCCCTCCACCTGGCGCCCCTCTCGTCTCTGCTACTTCGCTTATTCGCTTCCGCTTCGTCGTGCACCACCGCCGCGTCGGCGTTGAGCCCTAAAGGTAAGCGCGCTTCTGAGCATTCGTGAATAGGGGTGTTTTTTTCGGGTGAATTTTACGTCGGGATGCGTATTTTGCGGTTTTCTAGTGATGTTTCTGTGTCTGTGCTATTCAACTCTGATTTTATTGATGTTTTGTTTTTAAATGGCGGCTTTGATCTGAGGCAAGCCTTCGTTGCATATATTTGCAGTTTCACTGTTTTTGCTGCTTGTTTAATCAATTCGCGGTGTGCTCTTCGTATATAGTAAAATTTTTGTTTTGTGGTGGATTCCACATGAATTGATTGGAGCATTTCTCTGAATCAGTAAATACACTGGATATTACGGTTGCTGTTAGAATTGTGATTTATTCTGCTGTATGCATAATAATTGTGATTGCATTGTTATTGTAGTCCAAATGTGCATTTTAATCGTGAGCTAGAGCTACAATTTTCCAATTTACTCTGTTTGTGATCAATTGATCATCTGTCGATTTTTACCAAGTTGTTGGAATTCCACATTGTGACGCTGCACTTTTCCCGCTGATTACACAGTGAACAACGTCGTTTAATCTCATATCAGATTGTGGTGCTGTAAGGATGGAGACTGGTTCGGTGGAGCCCGCATCAACAGGAGCAATATGGTCAACACCATCAATGGAACCGAGAAGTATTTCTGTTGGCAGGGAGATATTCTGCAATCGGTCACTCAATATGAGGAACATCACCGCAGTAGGTTTTGATATGGATTACACTCTTGCGCAGTACAATCCTGAGACATTTGAGGCCCTTGCTTACCATGGCACAATAGAGAAGCTTGTCAAGGACCTCAGCTACCCTGAAGAGGTTAGTCGCACTGAAACATGAAAAATTGTCTAGTGTGTAATTATAAACTAAATGAATTGTCCTATTTAGGCTTAGATTAGTTGGTTGAATTGTATAGTTTAACCTTAGATTAATTAGTTTAGTTGTTAAGAGTAACTGTGCCAATCTTTCATGGTATTAACTAACATATTTCATGGCACAGAGGGATTTTTCTGCTGTGTTTTAGATTGTATTATTTGAATGTTGAAGTTACAGAGTCATGCATTTTTTTATGGTTATAGTTAGCACACTATACTGGCATTATGCAATTTCTGGAGGTTTGAATGCAACTTTGATATTCAATATAGAACATTACTGTTGGAATATTCTGATAAACTTTTCATAGCATTTGTTTACCTGTCTTGATTAAGCATATTTATTGATATGAAAACACCAAAGAGGAATTCTGCTACTATTTGTGTTCATATATTGTATTGACATGTTTATGCTTTGGAGTTTGGTTCTACATAAATTTGTTCTCGGCCGTAGCTACTCTTTGGGGTTATTGCTGTATATCTTAGTGAATGAAATTAAATTAATCTTCTGCTGTGAGTGACATTGACATTGACTACTGCCTTAATCATCTGGCGAAAGCATCATGTACATGCTAATATTTATTTTTGCAAGTGATATTTGCTTGTTTCATACATCGTTTTCTGAAATGACATGTAACCTTTTCATAATTAACATTTTGATGCGGAGATATATGAAGCCATTGTTATTTTGCTCTGAACTTTATATACTATGTTTTCACTGTGCAGCTGTTAACGTGGCAGTTTGACTGGAAATATATGGTTAGAGGTTTAGTTATTGACAAGAAGAGAGGGAATATCCTGAAGGTCAGCTATTTTTGTTTCAACTCACAACTTTAATGTAGAAATAATATTATACATGCTTATTCTGAAACATACACCAGGTTTAAGTTAGCAACCATATTATGCAAATGTGATCTAACTGGCATAAAATGAAAATCAAATGGAGGAAATTTATGTAAGTAAGATCAGACATAACATAATAATCAAGAGCAAAATGGTCATGGACTTATTTTTCTTTTCTCAAAATCTAGAGGTTCTCATATTGCTATTGCTATTGCTATTTGCCATTTGATATCTGCTATTGGCGTGTGTCACCAGATGGTGATGCAATTAGGTTAGTAGGGATAACTCTCCTTAGTTTATACGAAAAGGAAGTAGCCAGACGTGGCCCTGGCCCTCGACGCCGCGGCAGTGCCGTTGGCGGCGACGCGAAGAGGAGGCAGGATCACTTCGGATTTCGGAATTTACACTTCAAAAGACTTGACTTCTAATCTACGGTCCCCTGGTTTATATACTACCAGGATCCCTTGTACAAACTGATTTCCTGTCATGGCCTCAAATCAGGCCCTTGGCTTGCCTGTGAACAGTATCACGCGTTACTGTTCGCGTGAACAGTACCATCGTTACTGTTCGCGTGAACAGTACCATCGTTACTGTAGCAGATTAATTGTTGAAATCAGATTAGTTAGTTAAGAGTCCAATCTAGATTTGATTAAAGAGTCCAAGTCTATTAGAGTCCAATTTAGTTAAAAGAGTATTTCAGTTTAGATTAAGTGGTTAGATTAAATGAGTTAGAATCAGATTAAGGTTGTTAGAATCAGATTAAGTTGTTAGATTAGATCAGCCCTGTGCCTATATAAACAAGGCTGATGCACTAGAGTTATTGTCGAGTATTCAATTTGGCTATTGCTTTCTTGTATCCCTGGCGCCGCCGCGACGGAGAGGTCCAGGCCCTCAACCAACTACCCTTTTTCTTTTTGCTGCATTTATGTGCTGGATTTTGAGTAGCCTGCAGTTTTATACTTAAATTAAACTAACTGTATTTTTTGCATTTGGATGGTGCAATATCAGATGGATCGACACAAGTATGTAAAAGTTGCATACCATGGATTTAGGGAAATATCAAAAGAAGAAAAAGTTTCGGCTTATGGAAGTACATTAATACGGGATTCCTTTGATGAGCCTGATTATGCCCTTATAGATACACTTTTCTCATTGGGTGAAACCTATCTATTTGCTCAACTTGTTGATTTTATGGACTGCAATCCTGGGAAAGTACCTACAGGCACTGAGTATGGTCATCCAACCTGTAGTCCTGTACATGTTTACAATACTGAATCTTACTTTTTTGACAACACAATTTTAATATTATTGGAGTCATATGGTAGGGGGATATTATTTTCATCACAAGCAAATTCTCTTTGAAAAAGAAGGATTTCCTTTTGTGTATTGCTATAATTAAATGTGAGTATGCTTGTAGAGTAATCAACTAATGTAATGTGTGGCAAACACATTTGTAAGCATCAACCATAACATCTCCATGGAATTAAATTGAAACCAGCTATCTAGAACACTGTTTTGCAGCTTCACTTAGAATTTGGTGATGATGCTGAATTGCTGATAATATTTTTATCTTGCTAGTCAAATTATTTGCATAACAGTATTATTGTTCTAACTTTTTTGGGGGGTACAGCTATGCTTGTATGTACAGAGATGTGAGGTCTGCTGTTGATTTGTGCCATCGTGATGGAACATTAAAGATAATGGTTGCAAAAAATCCTAGCAGGTAATTTAGTTTTGACAAATGAGAAATCTTTTCTTTTTCTGATATAGGCTGATTTGTTCCAAATGACATCATGCACTGTGGTGCCAATATTATGATATAAACTTCTACATTTTCTTGAATGCATAGGATTATAATTAGCACTGCTGAATTGTGTTGTTTGAATTTGACAGGTACATCAATGAGGACTTGGCCATCGTACCAATGCTTGAAATGATTAGAAAATCTGGACGCTCAACCTTCTTGGTGACAAATAGGTATGTGGCTCCCATATACTATTTCAGACTTAATGAAGGTCTTCTGGGCTTCAGGGCTTGCATAACTTCAACAGATATGGTTATATATTGCATTAAAACAAGTCAGTACAATAGGTTGGGGGGAAGGAAGGGATTGAAAGATTACAAACTGTTCACCCAACTAACAAGGGGAGCTTTAATTAACTCCTTAAATCTTAAGCTCTGCTTTTATTTTATATATTGATTTAGTTAAGTAAAATTAAGGTTTTACATCTAGCTGCCCTTCACATTTTTATCCTTTAGACCTTTACTATCTCTCACACTAGAAATATGCTTATCCTTGCAGTCTGTGGGATTACACGGATGTTGTCATGAACTACCTGTGTGGGCCATATACATCAGATGCTCATGCAACCTCCAGTCACAACCACAAGTGGCTTGGATATTTTGATGTTGTGATAACAGGAAGGTTAGTGTCTTCTTATGTTTTGCTGTTGATCTCTGTTAAGTGAAGGTATTTGATTCCTCAATTCAATCTCTTTTGAACACTGTTGCAGTTCGAAGCCAGGGTTCTTCCATGATGGTAACCGTGCAGGACTATTTGAAGTTGAGCCTGATTCTGGTAAACTTATAAATGCTGGTATTCAGGTTAGTACTATGATTTCTAAGTATATTTGCTCTGTATGTTCAATATTTCTAATGTTCTAAATCCTCCTATATGAAGATTGGAAGCCCAAGATCAGGTCAGCAGCCCTCAAGACCAATACACAAAGTTTACCAGGTGCTTATTATTCTGATAGAATGTATAGTGGTGTGGGCCAGATAGTAACATCCCAAAAGTGGTTAAATAAGTGTTAAGATCACCTTTGCAAACTTATATCTGACCACTTAATAGTTGTTCTATTGGTTGCATTTTATGATTAATATTTTGTTAAGAGATATAAATAAGATCTATTTTTGTCATTTTTAACAGGGAGGAGATGTTGGTCATCTACACAGATTACTTTCTGTAGCTTCTAGTTCTCAGGTGCATACTTGAATGTATTTTTTACTGATACTAATATGTCATCTTATATGCTACATCAGGCAAATTAAAATAATACAGCATCTTATCGTTACATAGGTACTTTACGTTGGAGATCATATTTATGGAGATATACTGCGCAGCAAGAAAGTCCTTGGTTAGTATTATTTATTCTCTTTTTTATTCAGTTTTGTATGATATTTGTTTGATGTTATTTGATAGGTTTTTTGTGCAGAATACTAAAGGTCTGTTGACAGTTAGCGAATGAGTACACATGCAAAAATTAATTTAAATGCTAGTTCAACTGAAGTAACTAGATGCACTGTCCAACAATGCTTAAATGTTTTGTTTTTCTTTCTTTTCAAATTATCATCTTCAATATTGAAAAGATGACAACAATATTTGTAAAGACAGTGTCGAACACTCTAACATGACATAAATGCTATGTGTTTGTTAAAGTCTCCCCCGTTCTCCAACATAGCTCAGCAAGGGGATCAACTCTGTGCTAACCTATCCTACCGCTATGATCTACATAGTCGAGGGCTCCCAACCCTAGGGACTAACACCCTTGACAGTTTGTGTGTGTCTGTGTTTGCATGCATCTCTGTTGTGTTTGCATGCATGTGTTTGTTCTGTTTGTTTGTGTGTTTGTATTTTAAGCACGCATGTGTGTTTGTGTGCATCACACTTCATGGGCATTTATCCTATGAATATCGTATGTTTTGTCTGTTGTAACTCTATTCAATCCCTTAGTTTTTGTATTGTGATTTTCTGAAAGGTTGGCGGACTATGCTAGTAATACCAGAACTGGAGCAGGAGGTGAAACTTCTTTCGGAAACAAAATCAACTCGAAAGGTATCAGTAATACTCAGTTTGCCAACCTATAATGAATGCTAACAGGGAGATCATACTGGTCTGGAGCTAGCATTCGACGTAATTACTGGACTGCAGTCCTGTAATAGTATTATGTTTATCATTTTTCTTCTACTTGGAATTTCCATTGAAACACTTGTTGGTTGGATGCTGCTGATATTTGTTTCCCAAAACTAATCACTCAAGTTAGCCCCTCAATAACATTTGGATTCCTACTCTGAGTATATTAATTAAAGCATGACCAAATGTTTGGGATCTTGTACCATTCACTGCAGCACTCTGCGAAATGACAAGTCTAGAACTTTCATGAGAACTTGGTAAAAAGCTGCAGCACCTACAATCCTACACTGTGACATTGTAATTTGGTAGTAGAAGCTGCTTACTGGTATTGGTGAATTAGCCAACTCAAATTTAAAGACCAATACTTGCATGGAATTACTCAGAAGTGCTTGTTAGATTGAATTCAATATTCACTGAGAATGTCTCTTCTATGATTCTGTTTCATTTCTGAGTAATCTAATAGAAAAATGGTTTGTTGGAACTCCATATCAGTAATTTGGAAGGGATGAAATTAAGTAGTTTTTCTCTGTATTTATTCCACATAGGGAAAACATGCCTTAGTAAAAAGGCATTATATTGAGATATTGTCTAGCCTGATAAAGATTTTCAAACATACTATATAGTTTGGGAGGGATGCAATTACATGAATTTTCTCTGTATTTATTCCATATAGGGAAACAGACCTTAGTAAAAAGGCATTATATTGAGATATCATCTAGCCTGAGAAAGATTTTCAAACATATGAATCTTCCCTTGCATTTTGTGTGACAAGCATTTAGCATTAATATAGGGGAAAACCAAGGTAAACAAGGCAAGGAATACTCCCACCGGCCACTATCCATCTTCTCCTACTAAAGTCTATTGACGCCTTGATGGTTGTACTTCGTTGTAGAAAACACAGACAATTATATGCATGATGTTTTGTGTATGCTTAGCTGATGTGTTATCAATCTACTGAGTAACTGGTTCATTCTTTTGTTATGTGTTAACCTAACAGGAGCTTAGGCATCTTAGGATGGAGCGTGATTCAATTGAAGATAGAATCCATTGTCTTGAATGGTCCCTCAAGTACGTCAAGAAAGTCTATTAAGTTTGCAATTTTGTTCAGTTCTGCATTTTTAACATATTAGGGCTACTAGTGTCCTAGTGTATTGTTTTTTTACATTTTTAAGAATAAACTTAGATTGTACCATATTTGTAGAATTGCGGCAAGTCATCATTGAATGGTCTCTGTGAACAGTTTTTTGGAATAGACTAAACATTTCTTTCATAAACTTTCTTTAAAAGGGAATATATAAAACAAGTAAGAAACAAATATGCTGAGCAGCATCTTTTACAACCACTTCAAATTTCAAAATAGTGCTATAAGATATGTATGTATGCTTGCAAATTACAGCTGTTCTTTCAACCCTTTTTTTGGGGGTGGGTGTGGATTTTGCCTAAAAAGGCAAGGTGCAGCAACCTGCCCCCTCCAGCCACCTAGATGTTTGCCAACCTCTGCCACTCACCTTTGACCTTTGCCAACCTCATTGGGCTATGCCAAGTGCCAACCTCTGTCAAAGATGTTGCCTGCCACCAACCTCCACAAATCGGGTGCCACAACCTGCTGAAGACGCCGCTGCCAGCTGAAGGAACCGGCTCCCCTGACGTCGAGGCTCCCGACTACCCTCTGCAGTCCCGACTACCCAGCGCTACGGAGGTGGGCCGCATCACTTCCAAACCCACCTCCGAAGCCCCCCTCCGGCACCCGTCGGATTGAAATCTAACGGTGCGGAGGTTTCTACTGTCCCCTGCGGTCAGCGAGGCCGATTGCAGGGGATCTCGTTTGGTAAATCAGGTGCCACCATTGCCAGCCAAAGCAAATCAGGCGCCTCTCTTTTTTGGTTTTCCCCTCCTCTCTAGGCTTCCTTTCCTCTCCTCTCTTTTCCCTCTCTTCTCTTTTCCCTCCTAGCCCCTAATCCTGCATGCTGTTTCCTGCTCTAAGCTATTATTTCCCATGTGGCAGCCGCATACCTTTGTGCCAGCCGCTATGGGTTTCTGCCTCAGGTCGCTAGGCATCAAGACGATGCAAAATCGTGCCTAGGCAACACCACAGACTGCAAGGCAGAAGTCATATGTGTTGAAGCCAAGGTGACAAACAACCAGCTCTCAATCGTGCCTAGATGCATATGCCTTAAGAACCATGAGTGTACTGCTGAAGCTCTAATACCATCTTCCTTTTCATTTCCTTTTTTGGTGTGGAGTGTATAGGAATAAGTTGTTCTCATGGAAGTTTTAGATATTTTCCTTGCTTCTATTTTATGCCATTGTTTATGATCTAACCCATTCTTTTTATTCAGATTTGAAAATCTTACAGAAAATGAGAAGGAAAAGTTGATTTTGGAGCATGGTGATTTGCTGGTAAGCATTTATTTTTGTGTTAGTAATGGCAAGTTGGTACTTGGTGTCCATATGTGAGAAATTAGTGTACTAGCAAAAAGAGAAATGATAGATCGTCTCATTTGTGATGACAAAAAAGAAGCATGTAATTTGTGCTCTAAGTTGTTTAACAACCATTCAACCAACCTATGGCCAAACTGTTTGTCATACGAAGACAACATCAATGAGGATAGGGCCAGTTGAAAGCCATGCTCCAGGATTAACCGTAGGCAACTGGTTTATCATTGCTCTCCTGTAGGACCTAAAACCAGATGAAAAAATTTAAATTGTCAAAATAGAGGATACACGTTCGTGGTAAGCAGCTGACTACCACGCGCTTGCAGCATAATGTATGTTCGTGCTCTGAAGACCAGTTCCTTCTGTTTTTCTGTTATCTCCGAAATTCACTCAGATTTTCCTCTGATTTTTTTGTTACTGTTGGCAACCAGCTATGCCAGTGTGCTCTGTTTAGTGTTTTGTTTTTAAATCGTGATCTTGATCCCTGCAGAGTTTGGTCTGTTCTTAAAGCTCCAAATTTCATTTGCTATGCTGTTTATTTTTTATTGCAGCAGAAGCAGGAGCATGTTCGCGGCATTCATCAAGAGGCTCAAAGACAACATCATCAGAAGGTAATTTGCTTGTCACAGGATTTTTCAATGTCCCATCCAATCCAATATTGAACACTTAAAACTCAGTAAAAGAAATGAACATGTGAATTGCAAGTTTGTAACTAGCTTTTTATTATTATTTTAGTTCCACAAAGTATGGGGGCAGCTCATGAAGACGGGTTATCAAAACTCTCGATTCGCCCATCAGGTAACACACTATAAACATCATCCGATGTCCTCTACTGAAAATTTCATGCCGCCGTCAACAATGCTCTGTCTTTTCATGTCTCCATAGGTCGAGAGATTTGCGTGCCTCTACAGCAGCCAGGTTACAAACATTGCTTTCTATTCTCCCAACAAGTACTATCGTCCGAGCGAAGATTACATGCCCCATGAGTTCGATGTGCTCGGGCTGTAGGAGGCCGGGAGCTCGCCCTTGAAAGTTGAGACTTGATCTGGGGTTGATCTTGAGACTCTTGTCGTCGAAATAACATTGTTGTTGCTGTTAATTATCCAAAAAAAAGCATCAAGCATGGGGTTGATCTGGTGTATCTTCACCGTTTTTTTGAAGTTGCCGCCAAAAGAAAGCAGAAGGTTTTATCGATAGTAAAAATAGTCGTCCATAGCGCTGTGTATTCTTGTACATAATAACAAGCTTTAATCAAACTAAAGGAATTGAATATGAAAGGACAGTTTTAATCCTCACGTTTTGTTGTGATCGGCGAGCGTCTCATTTAATATATGGTTTAATTGTTTTTGTGTTACTGTTATTTCCTGAAATACCAGAAATATCATTAAATTTTGTTATTTGTTTATATGCCATTATTACTCTTTTATATTATTTGAGCTCATCTACAAAGTAATATATTTCGCAAATGCCCCCCAACATTATCCCTGCTCTGTTTATCTTCTTCAACCTCGCTGACCAGCGAATGACACGAGGAGCAGGGAGGCGAGGCGCTATTCTCGAGAGAGGAAGAAGTTAAACGCCATGGAAGCCCTCATTTGCGCCAATGCCGACGGTTGTAGCCTACTTGTCCGGTGCGGTCGTGTGGCCTCTTACGTCGTTGCTCTGCTTGCATCTGTCTGGATCCTTCGCTCTCAACGCAGCCTCGTACCTCGAGGACTACGTTGTGAAGTGTGAGAGTGGAAGTGCACACGGAGGCAACATTGTTGGAGCAGTTGGACCAGATTCGAGGCTTCACACCGATACCGGCCTGTGCCCGTTCGTCGTCGCCGGTGTGGGGGAGCGCTGGGCGAAGTTCACGACGACCGGTGGGCGGAGCACATGGCCGAGCAGCAGGTGGAGCTCACGGTTGATCGACGGCCGAAGCACACCCTGCTTGCTTCGTCAAAGGGAGAAAGCGTGTGAGGATGGCTGAGGAAAGAAGAAGGGCAGTATGGGTATTACAAAAAAATTAACCACAACACAGGTGCAAAATAGCGTATAGGAATCAATCGGAGAATTGTAATGGTATATGAGTAAATACCCCGAATATTAATGGTATTTTGATGTTTTAGGAAATAACAGTGAGACGGAAGCAATTAACTCTTTTATATATAGCATGGATGATGTCTCCTCCAAAATTACCCTGTGTGGTCTCAAGGAGTTATCGAAAAATTTCGCTTGTATCCATTGAAATAAATATAGAGCTAAGAATATTTTCGTTTATATAATAGTAAGTCTTTCTATTCAAGTTTGATTTCTATTTTACTATTCACATTAATGTAATTTTTCAAATATAACTTGCTATCAATTCTCATTTGAATTCATCTATTTTATAAAGGAACAAGTTCATTTTTGGCCATCGAACTAAGGCCGAAGTTTGCTTTTGGCCATCGAACTCGAAAACCAGGAATCTTCGGCCACTAAACTTTACAAATCGTGTATAATTGATCACAAAGTCTGTTTTGAATGGTTTCAGGTGGTTTTGACCACCACATTAAACTCTGTCGCCACATCACCCGCCACATCGTCTTACTGACTCAACTGCGGCCCACACGTCAGGTCAGGGGCCCTCCTTATCTCTTCGTTAGGTCACCCGACGACATCTCATTCCCTAAATCGTCGGCGCGCAAGGCAGAGGGCGGCGTGGCGTAGCGTCGACAGCAGCTAGCAAGTGAAGTAGTGTCAGCCCTGGGTTCGCTTCGCTCCAAGAAATCCACCGCATCGCCTTGTTCCCGCAATAGAAGATCGTCGGCGGCGAGTAATCCAGGGGACCATGCATGTACAGGATTGGAGACTCTTCACCCAAACTTCTAAGCGTACTCGTCGAGGAAGACGAGCTCGATGATCTGGCCATGGCTCCCGTCCCGTTCCTTCCGCCGCCCCCTCCACAAATCCTAGCGCTGCTGCCGTAGGATTCAAATGAGCCAGCGCCACCGTCGTAGGATTCGAATGAGCCAGTGCCGCTATCGGGTGACCTAACGAAGAGATAAGGAGGGCCCCTGACTTGACATGTGGGCCGCAGATGAGTCAGCAAGCTGATGTGGCGGGCGATGTGGCGATGGAGTCCAACGTGGCGGTCAAAACCACCTGAAACCATTCCAAACAGGACTCCATGATCAATTATACACGGTTTGTAAAATTCAGTAGCCGAAGATTCCTGGTTTTCGAGTTCAATGATCAAAAGTAAACATCGGCCTTAGTTCGATGGCAAAAAATGTACTTGCTCCTTTTATAAATATATTTTAACCACTGATTACTATATTTTTCGATTAGACTCGGTACAACATATAGCGTATCTTGTTTTACTTCGTACCATGTAGCCGCTTCATACTGGACTGTATCGAAATACATTATTTTACTTCACACCATGTACATCATCAAACATATAAGATTTCATAAAATTGTTTGCCAAACAAGAAAATCATTTACAGGTTAAGGAATAATCATACTCTAGGAATAAACTAATAATCGCAATCACGTGAAGATGTGATTATTTGGACCGTTGATCTAGGTTTGTACACATACTTTTGAAGTTACTCTAAATTACTCACAACAAATTACCATTTAGTATAAAAATGTATATTCTATCGTTCCTTCAACAATATTAAGAGTATATTTGTTTCGGCTTCTACAGCCGCGACTATTCATATGCTAGATTTAAATTGTGAGATTCAGGCTGCAGAATTTAAAAATGAACTAAAATACAGAAGCTGTAAAATACTAGCTACTCGGACTAGCAGCTAGCTACTAGAAGCTCAAACAAAAAGGCGCTAAAGTCTTTCACTCAATACAAAGGACCTGTTTGTTTGTTTCAGCTTCTGATAGCTACATTTACTTCTAGAATCGATGCTGAAACAAACTGTTCAGATTCTAGACTCTAATTGTAAGAATTAATAGTTGTAGAATCCAAAAACTGAAAAACACCAGCTGCTCAGGCTAGTTAACTACCGAGAATCTCTAGCTGAAAAAATCATGCTCAAAATAATTAGCAAATTAGTTGGACCGTTGGATCAAATCTGTCCAAAGTGGCCGCTACACCTTCTTCTCGCTCTCTCTGGGCTGCGTCCCAGCCCATTCAATTCTACCCACCCACGCAAGCTGCAGTGCGCCAGAGGCCAGACGCCAGTGCCTCTTCCGACCGCACCTCGATCCGCCGTCGCCTCAACGCCGTCGACGCCCCCTCCCACCTATGGCGGCGCTCCTCGCCCGGCAGACAGCGCAGGCGCTCCGCGCTCGCCAGATGGTGCGCATCTCTTGCCCCCTCTCCCTCCTAGTTCTCTCTCTCCCCCCACCCTCTCAGATCGAGCGTTCTTTGCTCCGCACTTCGGGTTGGGGTTGTTGTGATTTGCGTGTGATTCCGAGTTGCTGCTGTTGCAGGCGCAGCTCGGCCCGTCCGCGACGGCGATGCAAGGGCACATCCGGACCTACATGACCGCAGGGACGCCCAAGAGGTTCAAAGGTCGTAACCCTTCTCCATGTTTGTTGGGCTGTTTGGTATCAGGATTAATACTTTGAACCGATTCGTGCTGCGTTGGTTCCATCGTATGATTACTAGGAGTCCTACATGTTGGCAGTAGTTAGCACACTGGTGTAAGAGCAGAGAGCAGTCAATCCTATATGTTGGTGAATTATTGAATTTATCTGAAGTTTGATGAAATAGTTATTTCTCTGTTGAAATTGTGCTCTGCTGGGTTGGTGAATTTTAGGATATTCTACATGACCTTAATTCTATGCTTATTTCGAGTGTCGGCCTGTCGGGTGTGCATACTTTATCTAAATTTATGCAATGTCACTACTGACTACTTTGCAGTTTGCTCTGAAAATAATTTGTCCTTTTTAATGACCAGAGGATGAGGAAAAAGAGCAGCTTGCAAAAGAGGTAGCGAAAGACTGGAATGCTGGTGAGTTTCTATAAGGTTCTTTATAGGGAAAATTACTCACATACCATTATAATTTTTAAAATTTCCTACATGCCACTGTCAGTGACTGTAGTGGCCCTCATTTGTTATTGACACGTTAATGGCATATTGGCAAACCGTAAAAATTGTAATGGCACAGAAGAAATTAACCCTTTATAGCTTCTTTATATATGCATGACAAAAATCCGTGATGCACTGTTGACTGTTCTGCTTAATGCTCATTGTGAACTTTGCACTTCAGTATTTGAAAGGAGCATCAACTCATTGTTTTTGACTGAAATGGTCCGTGGTTTGATGTTGACGCTCAAGTACTTCTTTGAGAAGAAAGTTACAGTTAAGTCGTAGATTCTACATACTCGGTTATTTACAATGAAAATGTATGCTTTTATTCACTTTTTTATTCTCCCACTTTACAGATCAACTATCCATTTGAGAAGGGTCCTTTGAGTCCCCGCTTCCGAGGAGAGCATGCTCTCAGACGCTATCCAACTGGGGAAGAGCGTTGCATTGCATGTAAACTATGTGAAGCCGTAAGTTACATTTTCTTATGTTTTGCATGATAAATAAGCGGGATGGTGTTTAACCTAGTTAGCCATAGAGGACATAGATAATATAGGTATAGCTGAGTGTAGGAATCTGGCTACAGCCTATTCTTCTGCTCTATATCACAACTGTAGGGTCTGTGTTTCAGTGTTCTAAAAGGCGCTAGGCGCTAGTCGGGCGTTGCCTGGCCGCCTAGCGCCTAGGGGCGCCTAGGGCCTAGGGCGCCTGGGGCACCTGGGTTAGAATACTCTCAATATAAAGACAACACTACATTTTCTACTAAACTGCAAAGTGCATGTGCAAATCGGGAGGAGAGGAGTGGTAATGGACTGCTCGAGAGTGGAGACCAGAGCGGAGGGTGAACGGCCATGGCGCACGAGGTCGAACCGCGTCGGAGAATGGAGACCAGAGCGCAGCCGGAGTAGGGCGCGCATGAGGCTAGACCGTGTCGCACGAGGCTAGAACATCGGACCGTGGCGAACGACAACGAACGGAGCCCAGGAGTAGCTAAAAAACCCTAAACACAGCCGGAGTTTTTTGCTTTTTATCCCCCCAAAACCGGTTTATTACTGTAGTCACCGTCGCCATCCAGGGCGCCTAGGCGCCGCCCAGGGTGCCTAGGCTGCAGTTGGCCTAGGCGCCTTGGCCGCCTAGCCGGCCGCCCAGGTGCTCCGCGCGGTGCTGGGGTGGCGCCTAGCGCCTAATCCCGCCTAGGCGGGCGCCTAGAGCCGCCTTTTAGAACACTGTGTGTTTAGATACTACTGAATGCAAAAACATAATTTTGGTGTAATATTTCTCAGATGGAAAAGTGCAACTTTCTTGTGTAATACTACATTGAAAAATACCAATCACTGGGCTGGATTGAAATCCTTATTGTGAAACCTTCTGAGTTTGTAAGATGGTAACTTGATAAGAATCCAGTGTATATTAGATCAGTTGGAGCCCCTTCTGAAACCTATTATGGTATACTAGATTACTCGTTCATCTTGTTTTTGGTCATATTCATTTTTGGAGAGGCTCCTTTTGAATCTATATGGTGTACAGACCGAGTGCACATAAGGAGGCCTAAGAAATCTTTGATTATTGATATTTTGCAATTCAATATATGGAACTCAAACTTATTAGGCCTCCATATGTGCACTAGTTACACACTAAATTTGAAAAAAAAAACTACAAGAAAAAACTAGAAACTCTCAAGTTCCTGCACTTGCTTGGTATGCCATGTTATTGCAACTGACTAATACAATATAGTGACTTGTTTGAAATGTTGGAAAAACAACATGAAAGTCATTAGTAATCAGGTTTACTTTGATAAGGCAATATGTGTTTAGCTTCCTATGGTTGAAGATTTGATGGTTCTCATGCTGATTCAGGGTAGTAGTTATTGATGCATAAGTACATGTTTATGCCACAAATATCTTTTGCTCACTTGCCATTATAAATGATCAGATATGCCCAGCTCAGGCAATTACAATTGAGGCAGAAGAACGTGAAGATGGCAGTCGCCGAACTACAAGGTAATTTAATGGTCAGTTCCAACAATTGTTTGAAGTATGAAAAAAATGATTTACTGCCTCCTGATCTGTTGTTAACCTCGCGATGAGCTCCTTGCAGATATGATATTGATATGACCAAATGCATCTACTGTGGTTTCTGCCAAGAAGCCTGCCCTGTTGATGCTATTGTTGAGGGGCCTAACTTTGAGTTCGCTACTGAAACCCATGAGGTAAGCCACTGGATTCCACCGCAGGTCTTGTTTTGATACTATATTGGTAGGAAATTATGGCATTCAACATTCTCTGCAATGACTCAGGAATTGCTATACGACAAGGAGAAACTGCTTGAGAACGGCGATCGTTGGGAGACTGAGATTGCTGTAAACTTGGAGTCCGAAAGTCTTTACCGTTGATATTTCTTACGAATGATAAGGATTCTATATTTCTCCGTTTTACTCTACTAGCCGATAAATAAGCAAACTCTGTATCATAACCTTCAGACCTGGTACCATGCTTTCGTGCCTTGTTCCATTTGCTGTACTTTGTACCAGGATAAGGTGCATTTCCATGTTTTTGCTACCATGTACTGTTGTCAACTCTGATGGCATAACTTCTTCGAAAATGCCAAAAAAATCACTAAAAATGTTTTTTATCACTAAAAACGGATGCTATATTTAGCGATATTGTTTGCAAAAAAAACAAATATATGCAATACCCTTATTATATTTTATTGCTATGCTTTAGTAGTTGAACTCAGAAATATTTTATGTAAAATGTTTTAATTTAGATTTGTTTTTTTTTCTGTAGCTAGCCTGCTTGTTCTATGGTAAATGCGAGTGGGCATCGTTCTGGCCAACGGGTACGGGCCATACGAATGCCACAATCCATTCCGGCCCAATATATAACCAGGCTACCGTTATGGCCCAACTGCACGTGCACGTGAGATAGAATCCCGTTCCAGGCCTCACTTTCGCGGGCGAACCGTGCGCGCGACCGGCCCAAAGACAGCGGCGGGAAACGAGGCTCGCCAGTCACCTCGCTGCCGGAAGAGCGACGGCGACGGCGACGTCGAAGGCGGCAAGCAGTGGCGGAGATCGAAAGAAAGGGGATGAGATGAGCTTCCCGGGGAGAGAGGGAGCTAAGCAGCTGAGCTCTCCTCACCGCCTCCCGATCCCCGCGATCCCTCGCAGCCACAAGCCACCGGATAACGCAGCAGAACCCCCCCGCTCCCCCGCCCGCGGCTTCCTCATCAAAACCCCCCTCACCCCGCGCGCGCCAACTGCTCTCTCTCTCTCTCTGCCACCGCCGCAACCAGCCATGCAGCCCGACGCCGCCACCTCCGCCTCGCAACGCATCTCCCGCGTCGCCGCGCACCTCAGCCCGTCCCCGCGCCCGCAGGTACGCCCGGTTTCACTCAATCACTCCAGTTACATTAAAATGACTGGTCGCGAGCTGTGAGAAGTGACAACTCTGTGCGTGTGCGCAGATGGAGGAGGGCGTGAGGCCGGCGCCCTGCCGCGCCAAGGGCGGCGCGCCGGGTTTCAAGGTGGCAGTGCTGGGCGCCGCCGGAGGGATCGGGCAGCCGCTGTCGCTGCTCATGAAGATCAACCCGCTCGTCTCCGTGCTCCACCTCTACGATGTTGTCAACACGCCCGGGGTCACCGCCGATGTTAGCCACATGGACACGACCGCCGTGGTAATCTATCAATTCCATTCGATTGCTAACTTATTGGCAGTATTGCCAACATTACCCTCGCATTCTTTACTGGTTTCTCATTTCTGTATTGGATTAGTTTAGTTTCCGAAATACCTTGGAACTCTGACGACATCATGTCATCTCGTCTTCTTGAAAAGAAAGCCACTTTTTGTTAGCTCCCTTCATTTTAATAATCATCAAAAGCAAATGATTCTGTAGTTAAAGTAAAAAAGTTGATATGTAATAAAACAAATTTGGCTGCAAGCTGACAAGGAAAAATTATACATTTTTTACTTGCACCTGAAAATTACAATCCAATATTCTTCAGATAGTTTGAAAGGATTATTAGTTAGTTCTTCATATGTACATCGATAGTGATATAACAAATAAATTTTACCAAAATTCCCTTGCAGGTTCGTGGTTTCCTTGGGCCCAAACAGCTTGAGGCAGCACTTACTGGAATGGATCTTGTCATCATCCCTGCTGGTCTCCCAAGAAAGCCAGGAATGACAAGGGATGATTTGTTCAACAAAAATGCTGGGATTGTTCGCACACTTTGTGAAGGCGTTGCCAAGTGCTCTCCTAATGCAATTGTGAACTTGATCAGCAACCCAGTGAACTCAACTGTCCCCGTTGCCGCAGAGGTTTTTAAGAAAGCTGGAACTTATGATCCTAAACGTCTCCTTGGGGTGACAACACTGGATGTAGCAAGAGCAAACACCTTTGTGGTATGCAACCTAACAAAACAGTTGTTCCATATCATCTCCTAAAGAATCTTAAGATACGTGTATACTCTGTTAAATAAAGGATTCATTTTTCCTCTTTGTACTGCTTCTTGAAGGCTGAAGTGCTTGGAGTTGATCCAAAGCAAGTCAGTGTTCCGGTTGTTGGTGGGCATGCTGGGGTGACTATATTACCGCTCCTGTCCCAGGTATTGTCTCATCGATGTCAACACAGGCAAACGGCTGATTATCCACATTTCAGAAATATTAACTAGCTTCTGCGAATGTAATAAGTTGCTCATTCAAGACCTGTTCCTTTACAGGTCAACCCCCCGTGTTCATTCACTCCAGATGAAACCAGCTATTTGACTAAACGCATACAGAATGGTGGCACAGAAGTTGTTGAGGTATAATGCATTTATATTCACAACGCTGAAATTAGCCTTGATTTCCTTCAAATTAAATATGTATATATGCACATCCTTCATTTACATGGAAATATGCATAACATAGCTAAATTGTTTTTGCAGAGATATGTAGTCCAAATTTCTGTGTAATAATATGCATTTATATTCATAAGCAAAGTATATATGCCAAACTGTCCTATGTTTTATTGACAAATTGGCTGGTTTCAATTGACACACTTATTATTTGTGTCTAGAGTCTAGAAAGCAAAAATATTTCTGTGAATTGTGTATAATATTCAGATATTGCCACTTAGTGATCATTCGTGTATCAAGTATTGACTGTAATTTCATCCTTGATGTGGTAATATCCTACTTGTTATGGAATACATGTCGCCATGCCCATTATGCACTAATTGAGGCAATTTATGGTTGAATTTAGAGTTGGTATTTGATAGGCCAAGTTACCAGGTATGGCAATAGATGATGAGTGGACGCTTCGAATTGTTAGAAAGAATATTTCAGCTCCTACACTCAATAGAAATGTAATGAAATGCCCTTAACTGAGACTGAAGGAAGTTGCTGATAACAATACATAGCTGTAGTTGCATACCATCAATGAAAAATCATTATAGGTCTCTGAAACTGTCACAGGTTCATTAAAAAATGGTTTTTGTAATTAATCGAGATGTATGTATAATGTTCTTATTGTTGGTGGTTCAGGCAAAGGCAGGAGCAGGCTCTGCAACTTTGTCGATGGTAGGTTATATGGAAGCTTACTCCTTGTGACTAGTATCTGAAGGACTGAATTATAGACACATACTAATAGAAAACCATCTCAGGCTTTTGCTGCTGCAAAATTTGCTGATGCATGCCTGCGAGCAATGCGTGGTGATGCTGGCATTGTGGAATGTTCATATGTTGCTTCTGCGGTATTCTTACACCAAATCTGAATAATCCTCCTTCCCATCAACCAATAATGTCATCTTATGACAATTCCCATTTGCCTTGTACTAGGTGACTGAGTTGCCATTCTTTGCAACAAAGGTGAGGTTAGGTCGTGGTGGAGCCGAAGAGGTTCTCCCTCTTGGTCCATTGAATGATTTTGAGAGGTACATTAGTTCTATCTAACTGTTCACTTTCAAACGACATTGCCAGCAAATATATCTTTCAAAATAATTGGTTCGCTTAATGTTTGTTCGACTTATTTGGCACGACAGAGCTGGCCTGGAGTTGGCGAAGAAAGAGCTGATGGAGAGTATTCAGAAGGGCATCGATTTCATGAACAAATGAGGTGGTATGAAGGGATCATCCCCAATTTATACATAGATGTAAAAACTAAAGAGTGTCATATAGTGCTCCTATGCATGCAAAATCACCTCTGTAAAACACCAGTGAAATGCTAATTACCCTTTAGTTGCACTAAAACTTTTTCCAAACCATGGAATAAAATCCTTTACCAGATAGCATCCTTGTTGTGAACAATTGTTCATTCTTATTGTCATCGAGTTATTACAGTCATGGCATCCAACTGGATTCGTCGATCTCGTGACGATTGGGTTTCATGCATTGATTCATGCAGTCTCCACTCCAGCAGACCAATACATTGACCCTGCAAATCTGCATTGGTTTGCTCTGCTCCAGGCTTCTAACAGTTTGACCTGCATTTACTGCTGTTTATTCTGTGCCTGCCATACTGGCACGGTCATACTGCCTCATATGATTGGGGCTCATCTCTAGTTTTGTTCCTAAAGCAAACTCGTTTCACGAGCTTCGTTGAGACAGACTCTGAAGGCTAACATGATAATTGACAATTTCTTATCTGATGTTTTGGACCAACAATGCAGTGCAACCTTTCTGAATTTCAGTATCAGAGTTTGCTTGTGGACAGGTCAGCAGAGCATCATCTCATCTGAGTGTCTGACAAAACCAGCTTAATCAGGATGAGAATTTCTCTCAGGAAGTTTTGACAGAGCTGATGGGCCAAGCAAAGAGTGCTTCAGAGCAGAAGAAAAACTGAGTTGACTTGATTTCCATTTTTCTGTCCTCTTTTAGTGGTGCACTTCACATTTATGGATCCAGGAAATTGGTAGGGTTGGTGATCATCATTTCCACTGAATTCTGCCTGTCCCACTTGTGTCCATTCTTAGGTTAACTTTAACTATCCTTCGTTTCCCAAGTCTGCATCTGTTCTTGAGTTCTTCCATCAACTTGTCTCCGTGGAAAATCGTTGAGATCTTAAGCAACCGGCGCTGATTGCTGCAAGTTCCAACTTCCAAGAGCTAGCTCTGCACCCGTTGGTTGTGAGCTGCTGTATCGATCTCATCTGCCGTGAGATGCTGCGCCGCCGCCGCCGTCCAGCCTCGTCGGAGCTCGCCGGTGGCCGCAGCCCGCATGGGCGACGGCAACAGGAGCAGCCGTAAGAGAGGGGGCTCTTGCAGCAATACATCGTAAGAGAGGGACTCCTTAGCAAATTTCCCAGCACATCTCGTCCAGTTAGATCTGAGCCGCACGGTTTCTATCCAACGGTGATCCTTGCTGCCGGTCTTTCTCTCCGCCAACGTCTCGTCTCGAGCAGGTTCGCCGGCGGCGTCCGATTCCCGCAAGACGCCGGCGCCGGAGGGGGCGATCTCCGCCGCTCTCCTCCACGAAAATACTTGGGGATCCTGGTAACTAAGCGCTCCCCTTTCTACTTCCCTATCCTGATTCGCTGCTTGATTTCACTTTTTCTTTGCCTTCTTCCCTATCCGTTCGTTGCTGCGTTTTCAGTTGTCACTTCTGAGAAGATAGATCTGAATCCATGAAATCCCTAGGGTTTACGGTGAATGCAGATGATCAGGTATTTTTCTCGCAATCAACACATCCTCTGTTTACATAGCTTAATATTTTAAAAAGTAATTAGTGATTATCTAGATTTGTACAAGATGATGTTTCAGATAATAGTTTACTGCAACTAGTTTGGCAGTCTAAAGTAAGAATTGACTCTATTTGTCATTTTTTCTTATAATATTGTAACCTAAAATCAGATTTGTCGAATTCGATCCAAAGTTAAATGGTAGATCAGATCAAAAGAGAGTGAGTGAGAGGCTAAAAACAAAAGTAAATGAAAAAAATTTAGATCAGAAAATGGACTCAAAAGTCTCTCTCCAAGCAAAGAAATGGTCCCTTGTGCGTGTACTGGGCACACTATTCTCCAGAGCTGTGCCAATGTAATGTAGTGCGCACATCTTGTTCAGAGAGAGAAGAAATGAAGAATGGCACGGAGTCCCCTACCATGTGAGCAGCTAGGCCACCTGCCAAAGACGTCTCGGTCTCTCTGCACCCATCCATGGACCACTCGAATACAGTCTTGCTTCTGCTTCACACTATGGGGTTGATCAATGCCATTTGCTCTGCCCAGGACACACATTAGCACTGCATCATTTGGAGTGGCCTCCCTTAGTTCAGAATCTAGCACTGTACTTTGCTGAAACAGTACAGATGGCCAGATCATTAGCACATGTGCTACAGGGATAAGCCAGCCAGCCAGCACTATGCTGCATGCGCTGATCTTGTCCAACATGCTTCAACATGGATCCAGATGGGAGGAATCTTGAGGTGATGTTTCATGTTTGCTAGTACTAACACTAGTGGATCATGCCTGCACTCTGCATATGTGCACCGCAAGCTGGTGCTGGGACTCGTACTGCTTTGCTTGGAGACCAGCCTCTCACTCTCCCACTCTCCCAGCAATCACCAGAGGGAGTAAATAGTGGCCGGGGTGTGTTACTGTAGAGCGTAGATACTGTAGCTGTGGTAAATAGTAGCAGTGAGCGAGAGAGAGAGAGAGGGAGAGGACAGGTTGGTCTGTCAGTAGTGTCGCCATGGTGCTCGTCTCTGACCAGCCACAACCCAAAAGCTCCAGTTGGAGAAGTGGAGAACTGTTGCATTGCATGATTGCAGTAATTGCAGCAGAGCTGCTTGCTCCACAGGAGACCAGATTATTGGGAACCTTTTTGTTTCTTTGCTTTTTATCTCTCTATATTAATAATATACCAGGATGAAGCAACCTTGCCTTATGTCTCTCAGTCTATTACAGTATTTTTTTTTGTTTGTAGAAACACAAGCAGCAGGAATGCCTTCTTCTGTAAAACTAGCTAGCTGAGGGCAGAAGTATAAGCCCGTTTGACACAAACTTTAAAAATCTAATTTTTAAGTCGGATTAATTTCAATAAATCTTAAATTTTAAATCGTTATATTTTATCGAGATCTAACATAAATATCGAAACTAGTACTAAAACATGCACATGCAATGCAAGCCCCTGGACTTACATGCAGAAGAAAACATAATTTGTCTGCTTAAACAGAGAGTAGATAACAAATGTAGGATAAATTAATAATTGGAGTGGTGATCGGAGGAATCTGTGCATGGGTATGCTGATACATGGCGCTGCCACTGTGTGGTCGCGACCGTGCACGCACCCAAGCGGTTTCGTCCCGTTGCCGATGTGACCTTCCCGTTGGACGAATCAAACGGAAGCAAGCGCAACGTCTGAATCCATCGCAGCAACTCTCCATCTGGTCTGATGGTCCTTTTGCCCCCCTCGCATTGCGACCGAACTAGGTACGGCCCTGTTCATCCCTCACGAGATGGCCATCTTTAAGCGAGGATTTTTCGCGTGAAGAAATCCGTTTCTCTGCCGGATGAAAACAACCCGGCATTATTCGAAGAAGAAAATGGCGTTTGGTTTTTGATGTGACATCCGTGTAAAAAGAGAGGTTAGGCACTGGTGCAGCATGATTGCAGTAGGGGAGCAGCGATGCATCATCATGCCAGTCATCCATGGAGTACTGACCCCTATCTCCAGATTCCGGAATTCTTTGGTATTCTTTTTAAAAAAATGAACAAAATTTCTGGCAAGAATTGAACCTTGTTTTCGCTAATCCAGCAGTAATTATGTGTTCTAAACAGGATCAAACAGAAATACTGGACATTGGAACGTATGAAATTCTCTCAAAGTTCAGCTCTGGTAAGCAGCATCTTGTCTGCCTTGTGCATTCGACGTTATGCAAAGCATTTGTTAAGCATACATGTACTAGCTTTCTAAGTATCAAAAACGAGGGATGGCCTTCTTTGACAAGAAAACAAAGGAAGCACTACTCTGAATCTTTGATTGATTCATCCCATAAGAATAAAAGGAGCAGGATGCTTTGATGTTGATCAAGTGCATGGCTGTTCTGCTGTTCACTATGCAAAGGTGCTTTTTCTCTGATGGCAATGTAGTATGGGTGTCTGAATTTAAAGGACTTCAACTGTTTACACAGGACCAGGAAATGCTTTAAAAGAAACTTGGCTCCACAATAAAGCTTAGATTTTGATGCTAAATTGGATGGAAAAGCCATTGCCTACATTGAGATGGAGGACACAAGGCTACTAAAGTACCTGAAACACGCTACAGAATCATACACTGCAGCAGCAAAGGAAACGCAACAAACTGGTAACCGGACACCCTTCAAATCTGAATATGTACAGCACAAAACAGGTAACTTACCACGACCTAAATCCATACCTAAGTAAGTTCACAAGGCTGAAGCCTGCAAACCTGGCAACTAAAGGTTGGTGACAATTTTTAGATTTGGTTACTCATATGCTGATGAGATCAGGAGGCGGTGATGATTCTGATCCTGTTTGTTGCTGTTGTTGATCTTTCACGTCACCAGTTGGTGCTTCAGCGGACCCTGCAGGAGCTGCTGCTGGAGGATTGAATGCAGAACCATCACCAGCATGTGAGAGCACTTCTCCTTGCTTGGGAGATGGCTTTGGAAGCTCGCTAAGGATCTGTACAACCTCCCGCATTGTCGGACGCTGCACGCTCTGCTCCTCGATGCAGAGCAAAGCGACGTAGAAGACGTGCATGATCTCATACAGTGGAACTGTCAAGAGCCTTGGGTCCAGTACCTTCATCACTTGTTCCTTGTTTGAATCAGTCATCATTCTCACCCACTGGACAATGTCAACGCCATCTCCAAACTCTCCAACAGGCTTCCGTCCAGTAACCAGCTCAAGAAGCACAACACCAAAGCTGTAGACATCACTCTTCTCATCGACCTTCAGGGTATATGCATATTCTGGATATACACAAAAGACAATCCAACAAGGTTCAGTCCATCTTTAGCAAACAATAACATTTATGATTATTAAGACAGGACAACCCATTAAGAGCTAGATCGAGGACTGATGGAAATGCTTAGAAATACCAAAGAGCTAGGCTTACTCACATTCACACAACAGTACTATGTATCAAACAGCATTAGGGACTAAAAACAGCAACTCAAGAATGGCTCCAAGTTTCTCGCCCACTTGCTAATTGTATTGGCTAAATGAGGAAAGTTTATTTTGCAACAAAATACAACTACTACTGACTCGTTGTTTTATATTAACAATTTACTGGAAGAATTGCATGTTTGTCAGTAGTAAATCAGTATATAAGTTCTAGCCATTAACAGCAGCTGCAGAGAAAAGTTAGAATGAATTGAAATACCGTGGAAGATGTTTACCTGGAGCAATATAGCCATATGAGCCAGCAATTGCAGACATGCATTCAGATGCACCAGTGTCCTGCAAGAACTTTGCAAGGCCAAAGTCGGCCACATGAGCTTCAAAGTCTGAGTCAAGAAGGATGTTGTTTGACTTGACATCACGGTGAAGTATCAATGGGGAACAATCATGGTGAAGGTAGCAGAGCCCCTTTGCAGCCTCGATGGCGATCTTGTACCGGGTGTCCCAGTGGAGGTGCCCACCTTTCTTGCCATGGAGCATCTCCCCCAGGCTGCCATTGGGCATGTACTCATAAACCAGAAGATTAGTCTCATTGTTTGAGCAGAAGCCTAGCAGACGCACAATATGACGGTGCCTAATCCTCCCAAGTGTTTGTATCTCTGCCGAAAATCCATGATCATGTGAAGAGCCACGGCCCATAGCTGGGAGACGCTTCACAGCAACATGCTCTCCATTCGGCATTGCCCCCTTGTATACAATCCCAGCACCACCTTTACCAATAATGTTTTCTTCCTTCAAGCAATCAAGCACATCATCACAGGTGAAGTCGAGGCGCTGGAATGCTGTGAGTTTCCACACATGTGCCTCACTAGATTTCTTCAACGACCGGGCCTTCAGAATCGCCCCAACAGCAAATGCAATGGAGCAGACCAACAGGCCAAGGACAATGAGAAGTTTGACACCATTGGATAGCCCACCGCGGCCATGGCCACTGTGGTCAGCACCAGCAACGCCAGGGCGGCATGGTCCGAGGTATGGTCCACACAAGCCTGGGTTACCAACGAAAGATGTTGCATTGAAGTAGCTGAATTGGCCAGTCCCTGGCACAAGCCCAGATAAGTTGTTATATGAGAAATCAACCGCTGTCAAGCTCTGCATTGTTGCAACAGACGGAGGTATCTCTCCATCAAGATGGTTTCGGGACAGGTTAAGGTAGTTGAGTATCCGCATTCCAGAGATGGCTGGAGGTATCATCCCAGAGAGGTTGTTCCGGCTCAAGTCCAAGTAAGTGAGCAACCGGCATTTCCCAATCTCTGGTGGTACACCACCCTCAAATGCATTGCTGCTAAGGTCAGCCTTCGAGAGCTGCTGCAGTCGCCCAATCTCAGGTGGCACTATACCGGAGAATGAATTCCGATCAAGAAGCAGCTTCTGAACACCAGAAAAGTTTCCAATGGATGCCGGCAATGCGCCGCTGAGCTGGTTGTTGGACAGGCTGATCTCGCCAAGATTAGGTGCCGCAACACCGGCTACAACCGGAAAATTACCAGTGAGAAGGTTGTCTTGTAGCTCCACCTGCGTCAGCTTAGGCAACTCAAAGAGACCCTTCGGAATTGAGCCGTTCAAGTAGTTCTCCCCAAGACGGACGCGGCTCAAAGACTTGCATACGCCAAGGGAATCCGGGATGGCGCCGAACAAAAGTTGCCAAGTGCGATGAGTGTTTGCAGCTTGCCCCCGGCACAGAGCTCTGGCGGCAGCGTGCCGGTGAGCCTGTTCGACGAGAGGTCGAGCAGCTGGAGGCGACCATTGTGGCCGAGGCGGCGGGGCACGCCACCGGTGAAATTGTTCTCCCAGAGCTGCAGCACCTCGAGGCTGAGCAGGTCGCCGACGAAATCGGGGATGTCACCACGAAGCTTGTTCCGGAACAGGTTGAGCAGAGTCAGGTTCTTGAGCTCGGAGAAACTCGCCGGTATCTCGCCGGTGAGGACATTGTTCGACAAGTCCAAAGAACTAAGGCTCTTGAGGTATCCCAGCTCTGATGGTATGCCGCCGGTGAGGCCGTTCACCTGCAAGAACAGAGTGTCGAGATTCTGCAGCTTTCCGAGCTCCGGCGGTATCTCGCCGGAGAGCCCGCAGTTGGCGGCGTCGAGCCGGACGAGGTCGGTCAGGTTCCCCAGCTCCGGCGGGAGCCCGCCGGAGTAGCTGTTGTAGTACCCAATGTACAACTCCCTGAGGCTCGTCAGGTTCCCAAGCTCCGGCGGGATTTTGCCGGAGAGCTCGTTCCCGGAGACGGCGAGGTACTGAATCCGCCCCCACCGGCCGTACTCCGGCGGGATCTCTCCGGAGAAGAAGTTTCCTCCGAGGTGCAGGTGCCGGAGCTGCGTCATCTGCACGATCTCCATGGGAAGCGGGCTGGTAAGGTTGTTGTTGTAGAGATCGAGCACCCGGATGCCGCGGAGGCGCGCGAGGGCCGCGGGGAAGGAGCCATTGAACGCGTTGTTGGAGAGGTTGAGGTGGGTGAGGAACTGGAGGCGGCCGAGCGACGCCGGGATGGGACCGGAGAAGGCGTTTGCTCCGACGGAGAGGCGGAGGAGGCCGCGGAGGCGGGACAGCTCCGTCGGGAGCGCGCCTGAGAGGTTCATCCCGGAGACGTCGAGGCCTACCACCATCCCGCGGGAGCTGCACGTCACCCCGGCCCACGTGCAGTGGCTGCCGGCGGTCCCGTTACCCCAGGCCGCGAGCGCGCCGGTGGGGTCGGACATGGCGGCCTTCGCCGCGAGCAGCGCGTCCGCGTCGCCATCGTCCGCGCCGGAGACGGCGCCAGCGGCGAGGACGACGAGGAGCAGGGCGAGGGGGAGCAGGCGGAGATGCATTAGGTTTCTGGAGAAGAGGAGGCTCACGCTCTCGGCGCGGAGAGTGGAGACAAGAGAGTGAGAGAGCGAGGAGGAGACGACGGAGGGGCAAAGATGGTGCCTTTGCTGCGTTGTTTTGAACAAAGTGATATTGGACTCATAAAAAAGATGTGATTTTTTTTCCTTCTTTTGGGGCGTTGGATACTTGTATACTTGTATATTGTGCCGTGTGGTTTTCCTTTTGGGGGATCGGGTTGCTTTTATAATGCCATCTTGGGTCCGGTCCTGGGTGGATAGATCATATGCCCATATGGGCAAATGGCTGTTTGACCCACGGTTAATATTCTTTCTATTTTTTACTGTAACAACTCAAGTCTGTTTAACTGTTTTTATGTGTTAATGTATTTAAATTTTGTTAAACTTGTATCAAAATCAAGATTGAGATACACCAACCAGGTAGGGTGGTGACGAACACAATACGATGGGAATGGGCACTGCTGCCAGCACCGGTACGGTACGGGGAGCATGGCAGTGACACCCCCGGCGCGAGGCAGCGACGATTTCAGAAAAAAAAGAGAGAGAGCTTCAGAGCATCGATCACCAGGCTTCCTGCTTTCTGCTTTGATGGTAGGGCAGTAGACGGTGACACTTGCGCAAACATCAGCTCGATGGAATCACCTCGGCTAATAACCCGTTTTTCCTCCCAGGTCCACACTGTAGCAGTGGGTGGCGCCGAGACAGAACAGTTCATGTGCTGGAATATTAGCATCATTACGCCGTGTCCCCGTGCCAGTCCAAGGCAGGAACAGCACCGGATCACCCGGCGTGCACGGCGGCAACAGTTCAACTCCGATCGATCGAGCCGCGGCAGAGCGGACAAGACGCGGCGAGATCGCCGTCTCGCCCTCGCCCTCGCCCCGCCGTAGGATGGGATGGGATGGGAGCGGCGCGGCGCGGTTTTTCACCGGGAGGCGCCGCTGCATCCGCGTGGTCCAAGCTTGCTGGGATTCTCGCCGGCGCGCGCGGGATCGGTCGGCTACGGAGTGGTACGCGTACGCTAGCTTGAAGAGTAGCATCTATTTCCACGGTTTACACTTACTACAGCTGTAGGATACGGTGAGTTTCATTTCAGTTTATTTTAGATCCTCAGTTTCGTAATTTGAATCTAGAATCTGATTCGTTTAGCTATTTATTATATCTAGAATCTGATTCGTTTAGCTATTTTCTTAAATAAACATAATTTGTGGAATTCAACAACAGTAGAAATTTAAAATAAACTAGTGTCTACATAATCATTGTCTGTTTTCTTAGCTTACTAGCTTGTTTTTATAATCTTAAACTCCTCGAGCAAAACCTTGATTTTTGAGCTGCACCGTAAAATCGATCTCAACCATTTATTAAACATAATTAAATTAATTACAAAAACCTAAATTTTACTATTATTTCTCTCCCTGCTCTCTCGCCGCCACAGCGCACCGATGCACGTTCGCTATCGCCCTCGTCGTAGCACGTCGTTGCGTCGTGCCCCGCCGCTCATTCCGTCGCCCTTGCCACCGAAGGGTTCGTTCGCCTCCCGTTCACCACCGCCTCGACTCTCACCGTCAGTTTGTCACGTATCGGCACCCGTCCGCGGTTCCTACTGTCATGGGCCCCACCGCCTTGCGCCCGACGCTGCCCCGTGCCTCAACGCTTGTCCATCGCCTATTCATTGTCATTGTGGTGTTCGTCTACCAACCGTTTGCAGCTCGTCCGTCGCCCCACGCTCGTCTGCCGCTCGTTTGGTGCCCCCACCTCCTCGCGTCTCGGCGCCCATCCGTTGTCCCTATCGCCTAGCACGGTCAAAGCTCGTCGACGTCGGTAGAGAAGCAACGGTAGAGATTAGGCAACATGATGCCTTGTCTCAAAAAATATTTAGTTAAATATGATCCATCGGATAAATAAAATGAACAGTTAGAGAGCACGGTAAAAAATTCCTTTTACTATATAATTTAAAAAACATTACCGTTCTATAATATTATAACATAGAATCAAATTTGACATAATACACAGTTATACAAATCTAGATAGTAACATTATAACGTGTTACATGTCAAATTCAGTTACATATTACAATATTATGGAACTAACGGAGTAGTGTAAAGAAATTAACTTGGTTTGTCATTCACACCACACGGATGATAACATACATTAGAAGCTCCCGCCTCCCGAAGAAGCCGCAAGGCTGCGCTGCGCCTCTCATCGCCTGCGTTTAATGCCAGCGTTGCATTCACTTCCGCTCGCACGCACAGGCGAATTTACAAGCCTCACCAATAATTTTGACCTCAATTGTACAGTACTGGAGCATGAATTAATACTGATACGGTGATCCTGCTGCTGCAGCTGCAGCTGCTTCTGCTCCTACATGCGCTGGATGTATAGCGTTACACACTTACACTCCAGCTACGTACGTGTATTTTGGAGCTTTGTGTATATACTCTCTATCTACTCTACATGTTGCAGCTGTGTATACTTACTGTACACGACCAGTGATCATTTACGCTGCGGCATTCAGATCGAGCAACTTTATCGGCCTCAGCGATAATCTTGACTGCCATTTTATTTGCTCAGTATTCCTTCCTGTAAAGCTGCTGCATTTCCAGCAGCTTTGTAACCTCACCAACATTGTTGACTTGCAGGGAGGAAAATGAGTAAAGCGCCTACGAGGCGAGCAGCTCTCAGCTCTCAGCTCTCAGCTCTTCATCATTTTTTTCAGAGCTGGAGTTAATTTTGCAGGCCTGGCTTGTACATGATCGGCGTCGTCGATCTGCAACAAGCGGCCAGATGCTTCAACTCATTAAACTTAATCCATCTTTGCAGAGCAATTACGACTACCAATAATCTCGATTAGATTACAGTTTTTCGTTTACACGGTCGCGGTTACAGATTTACAGTTTCAGAACCTGAACAGCAACAGCACGAGACCCCCGGCCGGCCGGGAGCAACTGTGTCGTTGCACTTTCCGCTGCGGTTTCTCTTCTTTCGTCAGAAGTCTTCAGCTGCTTTACTCGAGCAGGCTTGCTCACCGGTGCAGTCGAGCGAATCATTGCTTTCTACCATCCGTTCCTGCCCTGACACCGGTGCAGTCAGCTACCTATATCCACTTTACATGTTAATATGCGCTACGGCTTCCATACAACCTCGGTTGATCAACCAAACAGCTGTGGAGTTTAACACGATGATGTTAGTTAAGGATCTGAGTGATGCTTTGGCTGAATCTGAAGAAGAGGGAGCCCGGAGCCATGCATGTAGTTCAGTCGTCAGTCTACTGCAGCACAACTTTGTTTCTCTGAACTTTTGTCAGTGGCTAAAGAACTGTTTAGCTGTTAATAGTTGGTGCGTGGGCACTACAAAAACCACACAGCTCAAAAGGAAGAAGAAGTGGTCATCACTCTCTAGTCCCTACTGAAAAGGGGATTAAGAACTTAACCCCAGTGATGATGACTATGTTCTACTTCAATAATGCGGTATTAATTGCCACGGTTATTAGATCTCTGAACATGGACTGGACTGGACTGTACTGCGTGTGTTGAGGTCTGAACTCCGGACTGACCAATGCTATCTTTAATCACGTTTAGTAGAACCAAGCCACGGTAATCAAAACGTTCATGCATTTTGATGGGCCTCTACTTTGGTAAAAAAGAATTGACCCACTCACATGTGAATGCCTTGAGACTGGTGAAAAGAAAAAGATAGGAGATTCTCCCTGCTACTGTGCTGAGAGAATTTTGGATGCTGAAAAAAAGTAGGCTGTCCACTTGACAAGAACATGTTTCTTGGCTTCTAAATCCTAATTTATTTCTAGATTTTTTTCAGTTACTGGGTTTCATAGTTTCTAAATCTTCTCTTCATTTGGTCCCTTGATTATGTCCATCTCCAAGTTGTAAGTTGGTTGTAACCATGCATGCATGTAGTGCCCCACTAAATTGTGTTGGGAATTAATTGAGCTGGTTGGAGTTGATAATGCATGCTTGGCCTACGTTTTCAACGTAGTAATGATCAATTATGTCCTTGATTAGTGTGTGTGTGTGGTTGTGTTATATTTAGGGCCTAGATACAAGTAAACAAAGTGGTAGCTAGTGTTGGCTTGTATCACATCTAAGCATAGACCTAGCTAGCAAAAGAAATCTCAAAATAATCTATGCTTTGGTGTGTGAGGGGTCTCCAATGGCACCGAGTTGGGTGCATTTTGTCCCCCTTGAAAACTTTTCTAGTATTATAGTAGGTGCCAACCATTTGTGTCGTCCATTATAATTAAGCAGACAAGAACATGGTTAATGTTTGGCAAACTAATTACCCAACACATTATCAAATGGGCAAGGTGATTAACTAGGTTTCACTCGGTCGCATCATGCATAGATCACACTGACCTCGCTGTCTCAACGCCGCAGATCATTAGAGCAAAGTTAATAATTTAGCTAGTTGTTGGCTTTATATTTGTGTCATGTTACATGTAGCTAATCTAATAGCTAACTCATATAATAGTTAGTTGACTATATGCACCATGCATTTAATGTGTAACATGTTATACCATCTCACAATATTCATTGGAACATATGTATGAGTGAGCTGTTAACTAGTTGTTCGTTTTTATTCTCTTTCATTCATTTTCTTCTCCACCTCACCACTAATTTGATATGACAAGTCTTATATCCTGCTTACATAAACTTATTATACTTGCTCTTAGGATAGGACGATATGATACTATTAGCAGTAGTGGCGGAGCTAGAAGAATACTCGGGGAGTGTTCTATTTCATGGAGTATATCATATTATATCTAAAAAGGTACGCAAAAGATAAAAATTTATTGACGATAATTAAAAAAAATTGGTACCCGGGTTCCCCTAAACCCTAGGTAGCTCCGCTCCTGATTAGCAGCTAGCTTAGTCAATTAAACTACTAATCGAGCTCGATACAAACCATCAGCGGTGCTATAGATTAAGGCTCTTTTGAACCATTTTTAGATCTAACGTCTATTCTAATCTATATTGATCTAGAGTTTATATTATAAAATAATGTGGTTTAAATTTTTATTTTTAGTTCAAAATAAAATCAAATAACTTAACTAAATACTCTCAATCTACCCACATGTCTAAATCCAAAATGTACTAAATCTAAGTTTGACTAGCTTCAAAAATTCTTGGATTTAGAACTATGTTAAATGAGGACCAAGGCCTAAGAAGTACTCCCTTTTTCTCTAAATGACACCCGTTGACTTTTACAGTACTATTTGATTATTTGTTTTATTCAAAAAACTTATGCAAATATGAAAAATATAAGTTACGTTCGAAGTAACTTAAATAATAAAACAAATTATAACAAAATAAATAATATTTTAAAAAGATTCTTGAATACAACAAATAATCAAACGTTATGATAAAAGTCTATAGTTTCATTTTAAAAAGAGGAAGTATCAAGTATTAGATCTTGATATGTGAAAGAATTGAGATTATTTAGTCAAGCTATTGGGTTTTACTTAAATTACTAATAGAGGAAACCTATCCAACGGTACAGTAGCATACGTAAGCAGACGGAGACCACGGCCCACGCGCCACCGACTCAAAGGTAAGTATTTTCAGATTTTCTCTCAAGGTACCGTGTAGTAGATTTTCTCTTACTAACAATGTGTTATCCTGGTTGAATTGTACAGTAAATCTTAGCTTGAGTAATAGTGATTGACTGAATATGTCTGACAGTTGAGCATGTAACCAGGCTGAAGCCCCAGCTGGCTGGCAGTTGACTGCAATAGATATGGTGCTTGGTGCAGTGCCATGTGTTCGCCGTGCTGCTGCAGCTGCTGCAGCGTATGTAGCATTCAGAATCAGACAGAGCACGCATGAATGAAACGAGCGTGGCGCGCGGGAGCGGGGCCATGGATGCAGCAGGGTGTTTGTTACCTCACATGAATGGTGGGTGACGCCCAGGAGGTTACTGAAAATGATCCGGAGATCCTACCTGCAACTCTGGAAAACGTAAGCGACAGAGTGGCACGGAGCGTCAAGACAGATCACATATTATTCGATCTGAATCTAACAGAATTGAGCATATGATAGAGGTTTGTGAAAATCTGTCGGATTCAGATAAGGATAATATGGTATGGATTCGTGTCCTGTTCTTGTTCGTCTCATCTGCCATCAACGTGCTGTCCTGTTCTTCAGTCTACAGAATTTGACGTCGAAATTGATGCTGGTAACCGCCGGCAATTTGACCGGGTTTCGGAGACTATCGTTAAAGCTCTTTTACTGAGATAAGGGTTGGAATCACAGCAGATTTACAGAATTTTTTTGTCGGAAAATTGGATTCACTCCTACAGGCTACAGGAAGCTACTGTACAGAGGAGAGGAAAGGAACAAGTAGATGAGCCGGACACTAACAGCTAGTACTGTACAGTGGAGTGAGCCATGGTGGAGTTCTAGACTCCAGAGCCTCGTGGCCCGAAAAGCCGCAGCTTGGCTGTGTATCCTATCATCTAACTGAAGGATGGCTGCTTATCACATTGGTGTTGACAGAAGATGAAAAGAATTGCAAACGTCCGGACTGATTTCAGCTGTTGCTGTAATGGACTCTCCTTCCTGTTGATGTCCTTCCTCACTTCCTTTCTTCCGTAGGCCAAGAATCCTGCAGAACAAGAAGATTACATTTTGGTCCTTTGAGCCACAGGCCATGATATTCGAACCAGTTAAAAGTTGGAAAAGGTATCAAAATGTCTATGCTTCCTGACTAATTACTTGAGCAAGTAAATTGATGCGCTAGTTACACAATTTGGAAAAAGCTATGCTTATTTAAGTTGGCATTGCAATCCTTTTTCGTTTTAGGTTCCACTTTAGATGAAAAATTGTGTTTATTTGCGGCCTCGTGCATTACAGATTTACAACTATTACTTGCATGCATAAGAGAAACTATTTACCTTCCTTTGCAGATGGAAATCTTCGTCGCCAGAATATGAGGCAGGGTGTTCCTTACTGCAGGGGGATTGCTCACTTTTCGCTCCAGGAGAAAAAACATGCATTTCTTTTGGATTTCCTGGGGTAGAAAAGTATGGCATTGACCTGCCACTTGTCCACTGTTTTCCATCACCACCATAAGGCGAGCACTGAGACATCATGTAGTAAGAACTGAGGTGCTCCTGCCTACATACGGCAGGTGTCTCGTGTTGATTTCCGAGGAAAGACATGGTGCTGAAACCATGTTGAACAAAGCAAGCAGATGGAGAATATGGCTGTGATAGCGGACTAGGAAATGACATGAATGGTGATAGCCTTCCTTGGGGTGGAAATGAAGGCGGTGTCGTAACATCTGGACTTGAGACAGGCAAAGGACAGCCTTCTATAGTTAAGCCTTGCTTTGCGGCTAGCTTAAGAATCTGTTTCTGGTTTAGCCCTGTTCCATAAAGAATGTTCCACAGACTCCTCAGAGCTTCCCTCTGGTTATGTATTACTTGATCCCTCATTGCCATCTCAATTTGAAGCTCAGCATTAGTCATCCCCTAAAATACAAATCATGCATAAGCAGATTGTCGGATATCAACTTCAATGGGAAACATAGTAAAATGTTACGGTTACTAACAAGAAGTCTGTATTGACTGAGAATGTGGAGGTAGGTTCTGTTGCCATTGTTACTGGTAGCCTCCTCGATCATATCTTGGAGCTGGCGTCTGCGACCCTCATTCAGTTCAATGTCCTACAGAGAGAAAGATCCCATACAAGTTTGCATTAAGGAAACAAAAAAAAATGCAAACTTATAATTAGGCATACCTTTCTGTAGCCAGCACCAGCTTCATCATTATCACGGATGTTGTCTAGAATAACTTGTCTCCGTGATATTAATGCTTGCAGAACAGTTGTGTCTCTCTCTTTCACCTGAACACAAAATCATCAGAGTTCTGTACATTCCAAGGAAATTCACAGATATCTATTGAGTGCTGTATAGAGGGGGCTTAAGCTGGCTAGTTCCTAAAGAACTTCCTAAATACAAATATTTTAGGGGGGGAGAATATCATAAGCTATAAAAGTGAGGCTTGATAAAATGACAAGTTCTCAATGAACTGATCAGGTGAGCAATCAACCTGCTGTCTTGCAATTGCATCATCAAGATGCTGGAGCTCCATCCGATTATGCTTATTGGTTTCTTCAAGTTCAAAAAGTGCTTTCTGTAGATTAATGCGTTCTTGAACATTCTCACCAGTTTCCTGGCTCAAGATATTTAGCCAAGATAGTTCATTGTCTGCAGCTTTTTCAGTAGGTTTTACACTTAGTTGATGCTCCTTCTCAGCTAATTCCTTCTTCAACCGAGAAACCTCAACCTACAGAATCAAAATGGAACATATTTTAATGTGCTCAATGCTGACAAAATTGCAGGATGTTCATTTGCTTTTTTCCAAAGGCAAACCTGGAGATTGTCAATCATCCTTTTATAGTCTTCAACATGAGTGTCAACAGTTCCAATATTTTTCTATACAGGACAACAAACAACATTAGTTACATAAGAACGGGCTTCATTCACATTTATGATTCAGAAATATTAAATTAACGACATGGACTAGAATAGTGATGAATAAATACACACATCATCTTGTTGTTTATTGTGCACTGGACTAAAATAAAAGGCTCCTTACATGGACATGTGTTTTTATCTCCTTTGCACGGTCAGCATACTTGAGTGTATTGGTGGTGTGATGATACTGATCATCAGCTGGTGATATTGTTGCAACCATAACAGTTCGAGAATTACCAGAGAGCCCATCCTTCAGGATTCGTGTTAATTTGCTGCAAATTAACATTGTGATATAGATAATATAAAAAATGGATTCCAGAGTGTAAAAGTACACACTTGTAATACCTGTTGCGATATGGAACATATGCAAGACCTTTCTTATTCTGCTTGCCAAGGGCATTGATGCAGTTTGCTAGAGCTAGAAGTGACCGGTTAATGTTGGCTCCATCTCTAAGCTTTTGCCCATAGTTGTTTGTTTCAGAGGCCCTCTCACTGTTGATATATCATTACTTACAGCTTGCCTTTTTTGACAGGGTGAAATAAGAACAGCCCAAAAAAGAGTAGTTATGACTATATTACCTGCCCGCAAGATCAACCAAGGCAAGCTTTCCACGAAGAACCTGACTACCATATTGTCCTTTCTGCTTTCGCTTTACAGTTATCTCCAGGACAGCATGTGAACTGAAATAAAAGAAAAGAACCAATTTTTCCGATTTTAGGATAATGTAAAAAATGTCCAGGACTATTCTGACAGCAGCTGTCTTCATAGAATAAAAATCGCAATTTTAAGTACTCATTTAATAACAATATGTTAAAGTTAAACAGACAGAAATACAGTGTTTTTCTCAAAAAAATATCAACAAATTCTTCAAAAGGTGAATGGTCAATGGAGCATATACATTCAGAAAGGAAAGCAGAAAATTCACGTGAATTATGTGATTACCGTGAAGAAGTTGAATTTGCTTCTGTGCTATCTGTCTTGCGCCGACTGTTGCCTATGTTCAGGAGTTCAAGAATCTTATCTGCTGAGTGAACCTAGGCAAGGTTGATTATCAAAATACTATTTTATTTATAAGTGAATGAAGCATTGGCCAGTAGTGCTTTTAAAACATGAAGAGGGAATGGTATGCAAGCACAATAGACCACTTGGTATTGCAACAATAATGGAAGAAAAAAGCATAAGGATGAAGGCCCCACATAAAACCAAAACTCAGAAAAGAAAAGGACAAACAAGTCATACAGATCAGTTAGATAGTGCAGCTTTAAAAAATTCCCTTCCTTGATTAGTTTAAATGAATAGAGGATATTATATACACAAAAAAGAAGTTATAACATTAGGACGACCAAACTTTTCAAGCAAACAAAACAAAAAAGACCAGAATCAACACTATTACTAGCATAAGATACTTGTTTCCTATTATCTGAGAAAATAAACAGATAAGAGAGAGTTGCAAACCTTAATGCTTCTTAAACCAGCAACCATTATACCATGCTCTGGATCTTCACGAAGCTCCAGGTGACCTGAGGATTTTTCAAGCAGATCATAGATAACCTGTAATTAAGAAAACACAAAGTTGTTTCACAACAGTTTCTTTAAACTACTGAGAATAAAAGGAGTAATAATCAATATTTTAACAAAATTTGCACATTACCTCATTGTACACTTCCAGATATGAACACAAAACCTCAAATGTATCTGAACTGTCATCCTTTTTTACCAGATCAAAGATTGTGCGAAAGCTAAGAACCATAAGACCAGGATCACTATGGGTTCCAACCATCGTATAAGTTTTCCCACTGCATAATCACATACAACAGAATATATCAATATTCCATGGAACATAGTCACAGCCATTTCAGATTCTAAGATCAGCGTAGAAATATTCTGACAACTTCATTCTTAGTGGACACAGTGATGAATGTGGATTCCCACCAAGAGAAAAAAAAAGAACATACACAAATAGTATAATAGTTATTCACCAAGGAATCTCTGTAAAGTGGTCCTGCCATATTTTTCATAGTATGTTATGATAACAAAATAAGCAAAGAAACCTTCCTTACCAAAGTTCAAGTTAACTGATAAAAGATCCTCTACAACCTTGGTTTGTTTTAGCATTTTTGAACAATCGCAAAACAAGAATATCAATTGACTGAATATAAGAGTAAAGTGAATACAGTATGATGTCATTGAACATTTAATCCATAATTTTCTTTCCAAGTATCAGATGAAGTCAGCATATGTAGTACACATAACGTATCACCATAGTCTAAGTTAGAAATCTAAAAGAAAAACCATAAGTTTGAGGAAATTCGACCAAACATGTGGTTGATTTGGACAAGTATATTAAAAGAAATACTTTGATATCATCCCACCCGAACTTACCTAGTTTTTCTAAGGTGCACAAACATTTAACAATAGCAACACATGAGATATTTCAGAAATGTATGCTGTAAGTATATGTGCTGATGGCAAGATGTGCAGCAGGCAGTCTGCTTGCCAGTAACAAAACTATCTAGTGAATGCATACCTTCCAGTAGAACCATAAGCAAAGACCGTCGCGTTAAGGCCTTGAACTACACCAGCAATTGTAGAAGATATATTCCTATATACGTCCTGCACAATTGATGAACTTGTTGAGATATGATAGTGGTGAGTACAGGAGAATATGGCATTTGTTTCCAGCAGTTAACACCATTTACAATATATGGATTGTTTTCCAAAACTAATATAAATACATGTTTTTATAAAAAATAATTAGTTTCCGTAGGCCTGTTGTTATACAATAATAATCAAGATATATATGTATGGCGAAGAATAAGTTGCTAGTGTTTGATAGGCAAGCTTTTAATGTTAAGCAGGTTCTTGCTGACTACTGACTCTGAAATTTGCAGATGGCTTATCCTTTAAACAGGCTAGTAGGGTACGGCCATTTGGCTCTCCTGCACTCTTGTGGTTGCTTTTTATGTTGTGTTTTCTATAAAAGCAGGAGGTATGCCCTCTCTAGGGGGGAAAGGAACTAGATGGCCATAGTTTATAATACTGGAACTATGTCAGAATGGCCAGGTATTACCGGAAAACATTGGGGTGAAAATTGATTGAGCGATCAGTTACAAGGATTCATAGTTTGCATGCTCACTTGTTGAGCAATGTGCATGATGTGTGGGTGTATAAATCATGCTTGCAGTCCAGGTTTTGCTAAAAAAAGTCTAGGTTTTGGAGTTTAATGCAACTAAACTACTGTCCTTTTCCCTGAACCAGACGTATGAGTGTTACCTAACACTTAAATCAGATGGTGCATTGGTGCTCCTGACTTAACAATAGTACAATACTCTGTGTTGGCCTTTGGTAGATACCAACAGTATTGTTTCAACTGTCCAAAGCACGAGAAACTCCTATCTTTAGAAATTAAAGATCCAAAGAAGTTGGCCGAGGTTTGGCCTTTGGGGGTATAATTTCCTAACACGCTAATTATGAACAATTCAGGAACTTCCAAGCTGCGGTGCAGGTTCCAGGCGCTTGCTATACTCAGCATCTGAGCCCAATTTGATAACGGGCAAAGCAGTTCTAGATCAGAGCATCAGAAACTATACGAGCCTGCATACCGCATTGGAGCATCCGGGCGCATAGACATGATCAAAGCTGTATCTTCTCTCCTTGGTCCGGTTTTGGATGAGCTCCAGGTAGTCCTTGGACAGATCAGGGTCCAGCACAACAACAGTCTGGGTAAAAACATACAAGCAACACATTATAATCACATTCTGGCAAAATTCTAACTGACTAATCACACTTCACACAGCTACTTGCGCATTGCTAAACCAGGGTTTGCACCTTATCATCAATGACTTGTATGATATGCCGCGAACGCCGCTGCTCACTGTCGGACAGTGGTCTGCACTTGACAGCCACCTGCAGTGAGACACAGATGTGTAAGCCATGGCCAAAAAAGAAGAAGAAAGAACAGCAAATTGCGAGGAATTACTCCATTTCATCCCTTCCACCGCAAAAGGATATATCTACCTGTAGCGTGGCCGTCTGCTTGGAAGCTGGAGCTCGGATGCTCGGCATTGTCCGGAACCTTCGCCTCAGGTCCCCTCAAAAGAAGATGCGATTTTTACCTACCAGTACCAGAAACCAACGCAATTGCACCGACGCTTCAGAGCCACGGCAGACAGGGGCGGCAGAAAGGCGAGGCACATCCCCACCACACACCACCAGAAGCAGCGCCGGCGAAGAAAAGCTGTCGCGGAAAGGAGCTACTGCACTGGCCTGGCCACCAACCAGGTCCACAGGTCCGGACGAGAACACAAAACAACTCGCGAAACCACGAATGCCGGATCAGAATGCCGCCTGAATCTCCCAGAACGCGATCCGGGGCGCCCCTCCTCGGCTCCTCCCCTTCCCGGCGCGCGCCAAGGAAGCCGGAGACGCCGCCCGGAAACCCAAACCGCCGCCAAGAGAAGGCCAGTTACAACAACCTAAAGCAAACGTTTGACGGACGGCACGACGAGGTGGGAGTCGAGGCTGGGTACGAAGATTCAGTGGAGGGATTAGAGTATAGACGAGAGGAGGTGGGAGGAACGGGAGGAGTGGGGGAGGTGGGAAGAAGAGGAGGATGGAGGTGGAGGTGGTGTTTTAATGGGGGAGAAGAGAATAATAAATAATTAATTGGCGGCAGCTGTCAGGGGAGAGGAGAGGTGGGCCCGCACTCGGGCCGGACACGGGCCCACACCGTCACCAACGGTCCGTTGCTCCTCTGGTACACGACGCTGTACGACTCCGTCGTCCGTTAGCCACGCACCAACATCTCGTATATTGTAACTAGTCGGATGATTATACTTTTCAATATAATCTTATTTTTTTAATACGATATTTGTGTAAAATTTATGTTTTTTATGATTTTTTAGAAATTTAATGTTTATGTTTTGCAATATAATCTTATTTTTCAACAAGGTATTTGTATAAAATTTATGTTTTTGTATGATTTTTTAGAAATTTAAGAGTTTTTACATAAAATTCGTACATTCACGTAAAATACAGAAATTAAAAAACTAAAATTCAAAAATATATTTTTCTTTTCTTCTTTTTTTCCTTCTTTTTTCCATTTCTTATTTCTCACGCAAGTTTTCTTTTCGACAGATAGTTGCGATCTTGTATGCGAATTTTTCGTGCAGGTGCGGACGGGCGATGCGCGCGCGGGGCGGGGCGAGGCGGTTCGGCTAGCGGTTTTCCATGGGGCGCACAGGCAGGGTGGGTTTTGCATGGGGTGTATGGAAAGGCGCGCACGAAATTGCGGATGGAATCCGCGGCTATTTGACCGATTTATATTAGTTAAGATATAAAATTAAATTTACTATTTTATATGACATTTAATTCTAATTATAATAATATAGAAAATATGTGTTTGTAGGCTAAACCAGAAAAGATATTTCGGTGAGAAATATTGTCGACAAAAGCATGCGTGACGGATGCGGCTTAATCGCCTTGTTATAAAAGCAGCGATTAACGTGTAATCAATCGAGCGATTTTACGTCTTCAAGTTAATGTTGACGTAACGTACGTTGGACACGTTCATAACTGCGTGCCGAATTAAGTAATTAATTCTTCCATCAGAAAACGGCATCATCTGGCGGTGCAACCATGCAACCGCCGTGTACACGACCCAAGTGGGGTTTCTTCTCCAAGGAAAACAAAATTTGAGCTCATGTTTAAATTCCTCCGGATTTAGAAGAAATATGACTGATTCCTACCGGATTTTTCTATCCAAAGAATCGAATGGGAACAATATTTTTAATGTTTTCATTCCTATAAAAGAGCTCTAAATTCTTCAAATGAGCAGAAGCTACTTAGCTATATGGCATGAGAGGGAACCGTATTGTTTCTTTGCTTCAAGCAATCATTGAGATCTGGTCCGAGCTCCGAGTCAGAAGCACTGTTCATTTTGATTTTCATGAAACAAACACATCAACACACTCGATCATAAATTCGCTTGCACTTTTTTACGAAAGATGTTTTTTTGTATTAGGCTATTTACAGACGCTGTTTTTAGAAGTTCACATCAGCTTTACAACCGAATGAAATACTCCTTTTCAGATGAGAGTTTTATTTCATTATTTCTTAAGCTAACCAGTGTATCATTTCACTATTTCTTAAGCTAACCAGTGTAATTAAATGCAAGTGACTCTCATGAAATATACTTTCTTCGATGAAACGATTTGGCTCTCATTTGACTCTCTCCGATACAACTAGCACTATGTTATAGTGATGACACTACTTCCTTCTTTTCTCTTGTTAATTGAATATCATGTCAGCAAAAAATCTGATATAAACACCTCATAAAACCTCCATCGTAAACAGCTTAGCGACCTAACATGAACCCACACGAGTGCATGGCGACTTTCTGGTGAAACCGACACCACTGTTCTCTTTTGCGGCCCACCCGCCTTCTGAACTCGAACTCGCGAAATTTTTTGAACCGTACGTGAAAACTATTTAAAAAAACCGAGCTACGAAGGTGACTCGTTTGTTGCGTTTGTGCTTCGAGGCAACAAACAATCATTTGACACGAAGCTCAAAAGTCGAACGCACGTGCAGCCAGCCACGAAATGAAAGCAATGTCATAACCAATTTTAATTTGAATCGGCCTAGCTACCTCGCCAAGTTTTCAAACGCGTGTGAAAAAAATTAAAAGCCTCACCGAACAAAAGTCTGGCGTCGAGATGAAATTTAAAAGTCAAATGGGCATGGAGCCAAACAATTAATACATTTGGAAGTAAATTTGGTAAGTGGAACACCACCATAGTCTGGAACTAGGATATGTTCCTTCTCAAAATTTAGGTATTTAAAAACCACGGTGACGTGTGGATGTTAGCCGAATTGTTTCTATTTTCAAAAGGTACTGTGTCAATTTGTAAATTACTAAAGCAGTATAATAAAATTGATGATATAAAATAAATAGAAAGTGGTTAAAATGGTTTTTAGAGAAAATATCAAAATATGGTTGGTTTGCTCCCCCGGTTAAACTAATGTTCCTTTGACACTGCTCTAAAAAAATTGGAACTAGTCTAACCTCCAGCTAAGAAATTCTAAATTTAAGGGTACGTTTGATAGCGCTTCAGCTCCATCTTCTTTGTCTTGTTGAGCTAGAGCCAAGCTACATATTTTTTTAAGGGCTATTTTACAGTCTATGAGGAGGTACCAGGAGGTACTACATATTTCAGTGTTAATTTTGGTACCTCTTGGTACCTCATATGTCAGGAGGTACCAAAATTAACATTGAAAAATGTGGTACCTCCTCATAGACTGTAAAATTTCTCTTTTTTTAAAGAGTAGATCTTAAGAACACTCCAGAAAAATGAATTGGGGTGATGAAGCAGGTTTAACCAGCTTCAAGTACTCTACTCCAGCTTCAGTATGGATTTCAAAATTCAGAACTTTACTAAACAGGCCATGCATAAAGCTGTGAATGGAATGAATATATTTAATTAAGTAATCTAGTTTTTATTTTAAACTTAAAAATAATATTTTAAATTATTTTATTATACCATACAAAACCTACATTCGATATGAATCTTGAACAATATGAATCTTGAAGTTAGAGCTATATCAAATAAACCCTAACATTGAAAAAGTTTACCTTTTTACCGGCTAAAGAGCAGTTCAAACTTAAAATTTTAAATTTAGAGTTTAGACTTGTAGTCGTTCACCAGATTTTACTAGAGCTGTTAATTTCGACAAATTAAACCTGTTTCAGAGCCGGGATAAACCACGTACTGCCGTGGCCACAAAACCTAACAACAACACAGCAGGGGACGCGCTTCAAAAATCGTGCGCTCGGATGAACACCCCTCCGATCCCGTCCCCTCGGCGAGTCTGCGACAAACATGCTCGGCTAGCCGCTCGTGGCGTGTGCGCGCACGTAGACGAAGCAGGATGGCCCAGCTAACGCATACTCTAATGATCTAATCACGGGGGAGGCCATGGCGCGGCGGCAAGCTGCCGACGAGGTGGTTGACGCCCTTTGGCGCCACTCTCCACTCTCCACTGACCCCCCCTCTTATTTTATTAGCCACCAAGTCGTCATCGTCGTCGTCGCACAGTCTCGCCGAGGACGGAGGCAACAACGAGAGGCAAGAACCAGTGAACCATAACCCGGTGGAATCTAGCGAGCACCGAGCAGTGCCCCGTTTCTCTTATTCCTTTTTTTCCCCTCCGCCCATGCATGCATGCCTCATGCCTGTCGCCGGCCGCACGGGGGTGGCAGCATTAGCCGTGATTTTCGTGGTAACCACCCGACAGTTAGTAATAATTGATTCATTTATCATTAGATTAGAGTAGTAATTGTAATAATCTTAACGGTTTAACCGATGATTACCGTGTGGCTGGCAGTAAGTTTAAACTCTGGGAGCACTTGGCTTCCTCCTGCGATGATGCATATGAGTTGGAAATACAGTACCAGTAGCAGTGGTAGTACGTACACAGCGTGTAGTAGTACGAGCTAACTGACCACGGGGCGTGTGCTGCAGGAGAGGCGGTGTGTGAGTGAGCTCAGCCAGCTCGTGGAACAGGAGTCAGGAGATAGCACAAGACAAGATCTTCCTGGCCGCGCAAACAATGGAGTCTGGGTTGCCACCATCTCGCGAAGATCGCATCTGGATCGCCAAGCGGGCGATCTGCCGATCTCGTCTCGCCGGGTTGGCGCATCGGGTCACCCGCCGGCACGAACAAAACCGATTCGATTCGCCGCGGTGGCAACTGGCAACTAGGTCCGGCTCGCCAGTTCTAGTTGTACCAGCCGGCGTCCGGCGAGACCATGACCACGACTCCGCAGTTCATCGTCTTGGGCCTCTTGGCCCGCCCAATCCAGGGCTCCCAGGCCAGCCGGTCAGGTCGTCAGCTCACCACTAGCCATGCCCATGCAGGCCCATCCCTCACAGCGAGCGATCACCGACGACGAGCTGGTCGGTGTGGCGGCGGCTCGTCCCTTCCACTGATGCGGGGGTTGCATTTACTACGGCCGGTCGTGTCCTCGCGCGCCGGCGCCGGCTATTGATTTGAGAGTAGCCTCGAAGCGAGGTCGTTCGTAAAGTCGTAAACATATACCGGCTGTACACCACCAGTACATATGTACACAGTACATACCACTGCACGGACGACGGGACGAGGAAAAAAAAGAAGACTTTAACCGTTTCGTGCCGAACTGATCCCTCTCGTTGGCAAAACCCCGTGTGAGTATCGCAAATTGGTTTACTCATCTTTTCGAATACTAAACTATTAATTTCACCTTAAATTCATTTTTTGCGTACGAGTAACCCACGATTCTAAGCTTTTTTCTCGTGTCGATCGATGATTAGGTTGAGGACCACCAAATAGTCGTAAAGTAACGTTATTAATTTAATTTTAGGCCCCTGTTTGTTTTGGAGTGTTCCGTGCAAGTTCAAAACATTCAGTGGAAAAAAATTGGAATTGTAACAGGTGAGTCGGTACGTTTCGCGAGCTGATTCTTTTGCCGTTGGCAGCGTGCGGTGACTGAACTGTCCGAGTCCGACTCGACCACCTGTCGGCAGTTGGAGCGGTAGCCGACATTGCCCCGGTGCACCGTGCACGCATCCTCTTGCTACACAAATCCATCTCGACGACTCGGACGTACACCGGAGGAGACTTGGACCCGGCAAGCAGGCAAGTTGGATCGTTCAGCGACACGGCGCATCAAAATCATTCCTCCCCTGATAGCAATGGATGGATGTACACAATTATTCAGAAACCACGATTTTTTACCATTTCGTTACGAAACTGATCGAAAACGTGTTACAAAAATGGTCCAGTTATAATGAAATCAGATTAGATCTGACGATAATCAAATCAGTGACTATTTTAACCGACCGTTAAGACAGAATTAATAACCGATACATGATAATCACAAGCCACTCGAATACTCCATGGACTACTGATGAGTTGGAATCTAGCTCCAGCTCGGAGTGAGACAAGCCATCTTTTCTTTTGATTACTACAACTTTTCCATGTGCAATTGATATGATTTTAGATACTAACGAAATTATTAATTTGTATATATTTTTCTAATTTATTAGTAAAAACAACACATTAAATGAAACGAGAAAAACGAAATTACGATAAAAATGACGGGACGCCGGACGCGGCTTTCGTCTGCTTTCAGAGAAGAACACGAGCATAAACAGAAAGAAATGAGGTGTAACCGCGTAAGAACATTCCATCTAGGGCGCTAGTAAAAGCGGGGCCCAGGCAGGCGGCCTAACGCCACTGACAAGCACAGCCAAACCGGGCCCCACGGCACACATGGCCCACATGTCAGGGACTCCACGACGCAGGCGTGGGAATCCAGAGCAGTCAGACTCCACCACCCGTCCTGCGCCGCCACTGCCGCTCGGACCACAGAGAACCTCTCACCTGGGCCCACTCGGCAGCGAGCGAGCGAGCGAGCGAGTGAGTGAACAACGGTGTTGGGTCTCCCACTCCCACCACGCGTCCCCCCGTGGTCAACTCGCTCTCTGCCTTCCCCGGAAGCCGAAATAGATAGGCAGAGGCCGCCCGCCCAAAAAGGCGAACACCTTGCGCGCACCACCTCCACTCCGCTCCGTTCCGCTCCATCGCCATGGCCGCGCCCGCGCCATGAGGCCACCGCCCGTAGCAGCATCCGTGCGCGCAACGGGCACCGGCGCCGGCACCGGCACGGAACTTCTCTGCTGCGTGTCTTCTTCATCTACCTCTCCACATGCTTGCGCGCTGCCTCGTCGCCGTGGCGGTTCTCTTGCTCGTCCACGCGTGTGCGACGTGCGCGCAGGAGCGGCGGCGGCTGGTGCTCTCGAGGCAGGACCTCTTCGCGATCCACGGCCTGCGCGGGTCACTGGGCGTGCGCGCGGAATACTGGCCGATCAAGGGCCACCCTTGCACCTGGACTGGCGTCGTCTGCCGCGCCGGACGCGTTGCGGAGCTCCACCTCACCGGACTCCGGCGTACCCGTGTCGGTGCCCTCAGCCAGGGATTCACCGTCGACCCGCTGCGGGGGCTCACGGCGCTCGAGGTTTTCAACTCCTCGCTGTTCCCGCTACCTGGCCGGATCCCAGCGTGGTTTGGTTCCGGCCTCCCGCCGTCGCTGGCAGTCTTGGACCTCCGCTCCGCCGCTGTCAATGGCGAGCTGCCCGCCGATCTCGGCATGTCCGGGAATCTGACGACCCTTGTCCTCTCTGGTAATAGCATCTCAGGCCCGATTCCGACGACATTATTCTCGATCAAGGTCCTGAAATTTCTTGATCTCTCTAACAACAATCTCACCGGTCAGCTTCCAAACATGTCCGTCTTCGCCGGCGATGGAACAGGAATTTTTAACGTTTCCGGGAATTCCTTGTACGGTGCCATTGGAGACGTCATGGGGTCCCTCAAGAAGAGATTTCGGCAGGTTGACGTGTCAAGAAATTACTTCGAGGGACTTGGAACTGGATTTGGGAATGGGTCCGATGGAACAGTGAATATAGCAATGAATTGCTTGTCTGGACCAAGCCAGCGCCACCACGGGGATTGTGAGGCGTTCTACAAGAGGAATGGAGCGTTATACAATAGATATTGGGCTCCATCGCCAGAACCACCAGTAACATTGCCATCACCAAGCAAGAAAAAATTGAAGTGGAAGTATGTACTGGCCGGAGTCCTGGCAGCCGCAGCAATTTTGGTGGTTCTTTTCCTTTTAGCACTGATGTATTGCTTGACGAGGAGGGGGAGAAGACGACTGAGAGGTCGAGGGGTGGAGCAGAATGAGGAAGGCATTCGTTCTGGTCGCAGGAGTAGCAGTATTAATCCTGTGATGTTGTCATACCTAGCAGCATCCCCGGCAACAAACGGTGCTCCGAAAGGTCTGCCTACCGTTATAGATGAGTTCAGCTATGATCAGTTGCACTATGTTACTGGGGGATTTGGGGATGACAACCTTGTCAAGCATGGACACTCTGGAGACATATACCATGGTGTACTGGAGAGTGGCTTCAATGTTGTTGTAAAAAAGGTTAATCTGAAGAGCAGTAATAAGAACCTGGGGGATTTGGGCTTCCTTGCAAAGAATTCCCACAGGAGGATTGTTCCATTGCTGGGGCATTTGGCTGTGGGTGAGGAGGAATTGCTGGTCTACAAGTACATGGCAAAGGGAGACTTGACTACTGCATTGCACAAGAAGTCAGTGGATGCCGAGGAGGGGTTGCGCTCATTGGATTGGATAACAAGGCTGAAGATCGCCATTGGTGTTGCTGAAGCCTTGTGCTTCCTGCATGATGAGTGTAGTCCACCATTGGTTCACAGGTATGCGTGGTGATATTATTACCTTGTTAACTAATTTGTTAATGTATGTGAAGGAGAATGGAATTCGGATGATTATTGATGAGCCATGGTTAGGTACATATATAGAGGCAAGGGGATAACTACTTTATAACTGAATTACTAGTCTAGAAAACCCCCTTGCCAAAGGATACAATAGACCGGACAGGGGTCCTGGCCGAACCCCCTTAGAGCCTTCATAACAGAATATGCTAACACGCCCCCGCAGTCTGAACGTCGGTGCTTAGCCACGGACATTCAGGCTGGACCGAAATTCAGTGAACACCGAAGAGGGCAGCCCTTTGGTGAAGACGTCGGCGAACTGAGATGTCGTGGGGACATGAAGGACCCGAACGGCACCCATGGCCACCTTCTCACGGACGAAGTGAAGATCGATCTCGATATGCTTCGTTCGCTGATGCTGGACTGGATTAGAAGACATGTAGACCGCGCTAATGTTGTCGCAATAGACAAGAGTGGCGCGGTGAAGCGGAGTATGAAGCTCATGAAGAAGCTGGCGAAGCCAGGAAGCCTCAGCGACGCCATTGGCCACGGCGCGATACTCTGCTTCAGCACTGGAGCGGGAGACGGTGTTCTGCCGTTTAGACGACCAAGAAACCAGGTTGTCGCCAAGGAACACAGCGTAGCCCGAAGTGGACTTGCGAGTGTCGGGACAGCCGGCCCAGTCAGCATCAGTATAGACCACCAAGTCATCCAGCGTCGATGGCCGAAGAAGAAGACCCAGATGTAGAGTACCCCGAATATACCGAAGAATGCGCTTGAGAGCAGCAAGGTGAGCCTCTCGAGGATCATGCATGTGGAGACAGACCTGCTGTACGGCATAAGAGATGTCCGGTCGCGTAAAGGTCAGATACTGCAGGGCACCAGCAAGGCTGCGGTAATCTGAAGGATCGGCGACTGGAGTCCCAGAGTCGGCAGAAACTTTGGGGTTAGTGTCGACTGGCGTATTGCAAGATTTGCACTCTGTCATGCCTGCTCGGTCCAGGATATCAAGCATGTACTGTCGCTGAGAGAGAATCATACCATCATCACTGCGCTGAACCTGCATCCCCAGGAAATGGTGGAGCTCACCTAGATCCTTCATGGCAAATTCTTGCTGAAGAGCTGAGATAATTTGCCGAAGGAGATGTGCTGAGCAAGCGGTGAGAACAATGTCATCCACGTAGAGAAGCAGATATGCTGTATCAGTGCCACGTCGGTAGATGAACAGCGAAGTATCTGACTTGGCTTCTATGAAACCAAGGGAGACCAGGTGCGTGGCAAAGCGACTGTACCAAGCACGAGGGGCTTGCTTCAGCCCATAAAGAGATTTGTTGAGGCGGCAAACAAAGTCTGGGTGAACGGGGTCTTCAAAACCAGACGGCTGAGCTGCAAACACTGTCTCTGTCAGAGTGCCGTGGAGGAAAGCATTCTTGACATCGAGCTGATGAACAGGCCACTTGCGGGAAATAGCCAACGAGAGAACGGTGCGAACTGTGGCAGGCTTGACAACAGGGCTGAATGTCTCTGTAAAGTCAATGCCTGGACGTTGAGTGAAGCCGCGGAGGACCCAACGTGCTTTGTAACGCTCCAAGGAACCGTTGGCGAGGAACTTGTGCTTGAATATCCATTTACCGGTGACAATGTTGGCATGCTGCGGGCGAGGAACCAGATCCCAAGTCTGGTTTGTGATGAGGGCAGCATGTTCTTCTTCCATGGCAGCCCGCCAATTGGGGTCGGCAAGGGCACCACGAAAAGTCTTCGGTATTGGAGATAGTGGTGTGGCATGGAACAGGGATGGAACTCGGAACCCATCCTTGGCCCGTGTCGTCATGCGATGATGGTTCACCGTTGGGGTAACAGCAATAGCACCAGGAGGTAGCGGCACCGGTGCTGGGGAAGTAGTGGATGCCGCTGGAGGAGGAGGTTCAGGTGGTCGGGGACGCCTGGAGTAGACACGCAGAGCCGGTCCCGCACGTGGGAGTGCAGGAGACGTGGCATCTGCGCATGGTACGGGTGTAGGCGTTGAAGATGAGGTCGGGGCAGCGCGTGGTACAGAGGATGTTGAGGGACCCGTGGCCGCGCGTGGCATAACACCCGCGCGAGGTAGGGAGTGATATCTTGGTGGAACCAGTGGCGCCGAAAGTGGTATGGTGGGAGATGTACCTGTAGAAGAAAAAATTGGCAGTCCTATGGGAGCGGCTGCCGTGTTAGAAAATTCATCTAAAAAGGTGAAATCCGTAGCATTGGGAGGTGAGGGTTGCTCAGCAAAGGGAAATGAGGTTTCATCGAAGATGACATGACGAGAAATAATGATTCTATTGGTGGTAGGATCAAGGCAGCGATATCCCTTGTGGTGAGCAGAGTATCCCAAAAAAATACAAAGGGCGGAGCGGGGTGAAAGTTTATGGGGAGCAGTCGCCGAGAGATTGGGGTAACACTTACAACCGAAGACCCGAAGATGTTCGTAGGACGGCGCACTACCATGGAGGGCAAAGTGCGGGGTCGAGAAGTCAAGGGTCTTGGTAGGTAAGATGTTGAGGAGTAGGGTCGCAGTGTGCAACGCTTCAGCCCAATATGAAGGAGGCATGCTCGCCTGAAACAAAAGAGAGCGGATAACGTCATTAGTAGTACGAATGATCCGTTCGGCCTTACCGTTCTGGGGCGACGTGTAGGGGCACGACATGCGGAAGAAGATGCCATGTGTCGTAAAGAAAGTGCGAGCGGTGGAGTTGTCAAACTCCCGTCCGTTGTCGGTTTGGACGGCCTGGATACGAGCACCGAACTGGGTAGAGACATAGGCAAAAAAGTTAGATAATGTCATGAATGTGTCATACTTTAGCCGAAGGGGGAATGTCCACAGGTAATGTGAGCAGTCGTCAAGAACAACTAAGTAATATTTGTAACCAGAGACACTAGCAACAGGAGATGTCCACAAGTCACAATGAATAAGAGCAAAGTTGTTCGACGCCCTAGAGACTGAAGTACCAAAAGGAAGACGAACATGTCGACCTAACTGACACGCATGACATATAGAATCCAAATCTTTATTACAAGCAGGAATGGCCGAAGCAAGTTTGGAAAGAGCTTCGCGACCAGGGTGACCAAGACGTCAGTGCCAAAGTGAAGCTGGTGTGGAGCCTGCAACAAGCGAATGCGCCACTGGGACCTGCAGAGGGTAAAGTGGTCCGGAGCTATTGCACCTGATGGTCACGGTCCCCGTGAGAAGATCCTTCACAGAGCAACCATAAGGGTCAAATTCCACAGAACAATTATTATCAATAGTAAATTGGCGAACAGAAATAAGGTTCTTAATGAGTTGTGGTGAGACAAGAACATTATTTAAGGTAAGGTGGCCAAGATATGTCGTCCCGGTCGCGGCGACTGGGAGGAGTGAACCATTACCGACAACAATAGAAGTGGGGGAGGGATACCGTGGAACTGAATAGTGAGAGAGGGTACCGTCATGGGATGTCATGTGGGAGGAGGCACCAGTATCAAAATACCAGTCGTTATTCACCGGAGGGGTGAGAGTCATGGTGCTGAAAGTGGAGGCGAGGGAGCTCTGGTCCCAAGTCGGAGCTCCTGTCATGGGCTGTTGTGGTGCTTGGGGGGTCCAGGGTGGCAAGGCTTGCTGTTGTGGCTGCAACAGAGGTCCTGCAGGGGTCCCGTAGGGAGGAAAAAAATGCGGTTGATGAGGATTTTGTTGAGCCATCTGTGAAAACTGTTGGTGCCCCTGGAATGCAAGCATTGCTTGCTGCTGTTGGGGACCCATTCGGCCTTGAGGAAGCTGGGCCAGGGGAGGAGTCCGTGGGCCGGGCCACATCTGGATGGACCCTGTCCACGGATTGTAGAAGGAGGGCCACGTCCCGTTGGGCCCGGTTGTGGGGGAGGGGCTGCTGCCGGCTGGGGCAGGAGGACCACCGGAGGAATTGCGTCCCTTCTGTTTCTTTTTCCTGTTCTGTTTTGGGGCGCCGGTTCGAGGTGTGCTGCCTTCAATTGGTGCGGACTGCTGGGGTGCAGAGGGGACAGCGACGAAGGCAGTGGGGGGGGGGGGCAGCGGGGTGCTGAACCATATTAATCTCCTCAAGGAGAAGCTCATTTCGAACAGCAGCAAAGGAGGGAAAGGGGCGCCCACGCCGGAGGTGAACACCGATGTCCTTGTAGCGTTCGTTGAGCCCGCGAATAACATTGAGGACCAAGGTGCGGTCGGTCACGTGTTCGCCAAGATCGCCAAGGTCGTCGGCCATCTTCTTGAAACGCTTGCAGTACTCGGTGATGGAAAGATCCCCTTGCGCGAAGGCACGAAACTTGGCGTCAAGATGTAGGGCGCGGGTCTCTTGATTCCCAAGAAAGTGACCCTCGATGGCAAGCCAAGCTTCTCGGGCGGTGGCGCGGTGGTCAATGACGGCCTCAGCAAGATCAGAAGAAGTCGTGCTGTAGAGCCAAGATTTCACCACGGCGTTCATCCGCGTCCAATCAGGCAGGGCCGAGGTAGCGTGGTCGCTAAAGATATGATCTTGCAGCGAATACTTTGTGACGGCGAGGAGGAATTGTTCGCGCCATCTTGAGTAGTTGCCGGCTGTGTCAAGGGTGATGGGAACCAGGCTGCGTGCGTTCTGAACGGAGACCGCCTGAGCATGGAGGTTGAGGATAGCGGCTGCTTCGTGGAGGGCCATGGCGTTGGAGACGTCCAGGCCGTCCCCTGGAGGAGGCGCGATGGGGTCAGCTGCAGCGGCAGCGTCGGCCCGAGCTTTGGCTGCTCGTGCTAGAGCAGCACGGATGCGTTCGGTGGCAGCGTCGCGATCGGAAGAGGCAGCAGCAGCTTCTTCTTCAGCTGCCTGGGCTTCTGCAAGGGCAGCCTCACGGGCAGCCATGCGGGTGTCCGCGAGACGCCTTGGTTCGTCGTTGTCGTTGCGATGAACGAGGTCTGCAGGGTCAACGACAGAGGTGGGGGGAGACCCGGCCATGCTGAGCAGGGAGGGCAGCCGAAGGGAGGGAGGGAGAGGGGTTGTTCCCTGTGCCGAAGGCAGGGAAGAACAGGGTTCTTTGCCTCCCTAACTCCCTGAGCCGAAGGGAGGAAAGGTTCCCTGTGCCGAAGGCAGGGAGGAGCAGGGTTCTTTGCCTCGATCAGGGAGCAGCAGAAGTGCCTGTGCCGAAAGCAGAAGAACAGGGTTCCTTGTCCTGACCGAGCCCCTTATCTCCCTGTGCCGAAGGGAGGGGAGAAGAGGGGTTCCTTGAGCAGTAGGCAGGGAAGAACAGAAGTTCTTGTGCCGAAAGCAGGAGGAACAGGGAAGGGTTCCTTGAGCAGAAGGCAGGGAAGAACAGAAGTTCTTGTGCCGAAAGCAGGAGGAACAGGGATTCCCTGTGCCGATCAGGGAGGGCAGCGGAAGGTGGAGAGGAAGAGGGGAACCCGGACTCCTGATACCATGAAGGAGAATGGAATTCGGATGATTATTGATGAGCCATGGTTAGGTACATATATAGAGGCAAGGGGATAACTACTTTATAACTGAATTACTAGTCTAGAAAACCCCATTGCCAAAGGATACAATAGACCGGACAGGGGTCCTGGCCGAACCCCCTTAGAGCCTTCATAACAGAATATGCTAACAGTATGTCATGTGCAACTGATTCGTTTGCTAGTTACTGAAAATATTTTAATTGCATAAGCCATCTGATAGTGTGCTAGGCAAAGTTTGAACATTAACGTCATGATAAAAAAATGTGGAAGTTATACATGCTACTTAACTCAGCACAAATGATTGCCTATTTAATGAAGAGGCTCCACTGAACATTTCAAGTGAGAGAATGACATAAGCAGGACAAGTTAACCTTCATGTATTACACATTTGGTAGTCCTCACTCCTCTACTTCTCCTCGTGTGGTCCCGTGCCACTGTTGCATCAGTTGGCCCAGTGGTGCATTTCTAAGAAGTATAGCTGAAAAGGAAACAGTATGCGCAAAGCTTCCCTTGATCAGCCAATTACTTGTGCGGAGGACATCAAATCCCACACTTTAAAAATAAATACTACAAAGAACTATTTTGCCAAGTGGCATTAGCTCTATATCACATATGACATATGAGTGCTATATTCCAATATTATCTGACTTTAATAACTTAATATTTTCAAAGAATTTTCTTCACATGAAATGCTTGACTTTCTGGATTTAGAATGTTGCTTTTTGTTATTTCCCATGCACATATGTTTGTTTACATGTGCGATATGCCCTAGGAAATTAGGAAAAAAAATATATGCAACAATAGTAAAGTTGATAGTTCATTTATATACCATGTGTTTGTAACTGAAAAATGCATTCCTCTGTTATGGTGCTGCAGTTATTTTGCAGTAATGTTTGGGGTAACTCTATGGATTGAACTTTTGATGTTCTTGGGTGATAATAATCTTTTATTCCAGTTGCATGATTTAGTTGCCTCATCTTTCTATTTCATTCGGTTTTTTTTACTCCACAATTGACAATTCTCAGTTGACGTGTGCTGTTCAAGTTCTTGGATATTTTAATAAATTTTGACTCAATTTTTCTGATCTCTTCATTATAACTGTAGAGATATCCAAGCAAGTAGTGTGCTTCTTGATGACAAATTTGAAGTTTGCCTTGGAAGTTTGAATGAAGTATGCACTCAACAATGTGAGGGAAACAAGAGTTTCTTCTCTAGGATGCTGAGATCATCAAAGTAAGATTTATATCTCCTCTTGTTAGACTGAGTTCAGCAGGAGTATAACTGATATTATCAATTGCTCCCAAGATTGCAGCTTTAGTTGGCATATTCCTTCTAAAAGAGTCTTAATTCTTAAGTATTTAAGAATTACCTGGATAGTGCCAAAATGCCGTTAGGACTAAAAAGTACGAAGGCAAAAGCAATAACCCGGTTATTCAGTTAATACTTTAATCTTAGTTTCATAATTACAATATAGTACAGTTACTCAACTGTAGTTAATGTCTTGGATTTTTTAATCAATAAAATACTGAATGGCTGATCAATGTTTTTTTTTCAATGAGTATATATAAGGAGACATGCATCATTTATGCAAGTGTTTCTCCTTTCTCTTATGTAGTCAACAAAATTCTTGCTAAGTTAATTCTAAAAATTAAGAGTTGATATATCACTCTTGTAATTTAATGGTCAGACCCACACACGACTCAAATAAAAAAAATAAAATGTACCACTTGCAGAGCATAAAATGCGGCAGTCCACTTGTCAACATCATGCTTGTTATAAAAACTTTATTGTATGTTTAAATCTGTATAAAACATAGGGGCCTTGCTTGACATTAATATTTGTCTCTTTCTTATGGCAGGTCTCTTGACAAGAATACACCAGGTGTGTGAAGTTTCTGTATAACTTTCTTGTGGAGATTTTATAATCTCTAACATTATACTATACAACTATTCCGATGTGCAAAATAAAGATGGTCTAACATTACTGTATGTTGTATCACTTTCCTAACAGGCCCACCCGCTAGCTGCTCGTATGATGTGTACTGCTTTGGAAAAGTGCTGCTTGAGCTGATCACCGGGAATTTTGGTGTGAGTAGCTCTAATGACACTGGCTCAGAGGAGTGGTTGGCAACAACATTAGGTTTCATCGATGCTCATGACAAGGAGGGTCTTTCAAATATAGTAGATCCTTCACTTGTCGTGGATGAGGACCACCTAGAAGAGGTATGGGCAGTTTCCATTGTTGCAAAGACATGCTTGAACCCAAAGCCATCCAGGCGGCCACTGGCTCGGTACATCCTGAAAGCTTTGGAGAACCCGCTACGAGTGGTGAGGGAGGAATTATGGTCAGATTCATGTCGGGTCAGGAGTACGTCATCTCAAATCTCTTGGCATTTTGCCTTTCATGGACACTCTTACAGGAGTTCATCAGAGTATATGCCAACATCGAGGAAATCACTTGCTCAGAAATATTCTGTGAAGTCAGAAAGTAGTGATGACGATGAGGATTCATTCTCCTTCAAGAGGGCTTCACGGGAGATTCTCCCTGACCCGGTTGAGTTGTTAGAGAATACTGTTGTGTAGGATCACCACAGATTAGCTGTACTTTACATGCTCTGAGAATTCATCTCAGTTGTGTACAATTCATCCTCTGATGTGCATCCCTTGGATAGTTGGATGCCTCTAGGTGAAAAACTGTGCATATAGGCCGTTGTAGGCTTCTTTCTCTCCCCCTTTTCACTCCCAGTGTTGTGTAACATGTACTTAGAATAAATGGCTCACACGGGCGTTGGTCCTTGAGATGCCAGCGGCCAGAATTTTACGTGAACAAAACCACTTAGCAGACGTTTGACCTTTTGGGACTCTGAAATCAAAATCTGAATATGAGATTTTCAGTGTCAGTACAAAAAGAAAAGAAGCTTAAGCCTGAGGAAGTGAAAAACTGAACAAAAAAAATGAAGGTCCCACCGAGATTTGAACTCGGGTTACTGGATTCAGAGTCCAATGTCCTAACCACTAGACCATGGGACCTTGTTGACTTGGAACATAACACAAGTTATACTAGTCTAAAGAAACTCCCGCACAGCTACGAGAGGAAGCCGTCGTCGGCTCGTCGCGCGCTCACCCGTTCGAGCGGTCTAGGCAAGCGAGAGAGAAAGGAGGAGGGTAGCTAGGGTTTACAAGTCGGGACCTCCTCTCCGGCTCCTCCTACGCTGCCATGGGACACCAAGAAGTACGGCCCCGGGTCCAGGGTTTGGTAATACTCTCTCCTCGCGATCGACCTCTCATCGATTCGAAGTTCAACTACTGCGCCGTGTTTCAAATTTTCAAATCGATGGCAAACCGCATGAGTATTTCTATCCGCGCATGTGTAGATGTAGTAATCGGGTCAGAGTTGCGGCGTTGGTTCGCATCTCAGCTAGCTTTACAGGTACTATCCTCGTCGTCACCTCGTGCTTCCAGCGGAAGATTCGTGCGCCCTCTCCTCTTGGATTGCTTGACCACAATTGTTTTCGAATTAATTTCTGGTGGTATGGATTTGTTGTTGCAGCCGTGTTTGCGGCAACCCGCGCGCATGGCTTGATCCGGAAGTACGGGCTCATGTGCTGCAGGCAGTGCTCCCGCAGCAACGCCATGGACATTGGCTTCGCTTCATTAAGGTACACTCCACTTCCTTTTGCTAGTGATTGTGACATTGTGTAGTGTTCCACACCGCGTGCAGTTTGCTTCGTCGCAATAGTTTTTGACGAAGTGGTGTTAGTTAAAATCGGAAGAGATGGCAGTTGCACTCTGCTCATGTTGCTGACCTTATCTTAATTCTTACAGATGCCAATATTATCCTTTTTATCGGTTAATCCCGAGAACCTGCAATATTCTCAGTTTTATCTCTACTTGTCCACATTGTACGCTTCATATGTATTGCAAAAATCTCTCACCACGCAATCGTGGTTTGTTACTGAATGAACAATAAGAGGACCTGTGAGCAAAACAGCCTACAAGCAGGCTACAACTATCGTCTTTGAACTATGGATATGGGAATAACCTTTGAAGCTTGTTATTAACTTATTATCTGTTTACTAGAGATCATTCGGGTTATCTCCTGTTGATTGGAGCCTCCACTCCCCTGTTCTTTTTTATTTTTCCGTTTTGAGCTGTATCGAACTCTGTAATGTACATTCCAGCTAGAGTAGAGTGGTTTCACAATTTTTTTTTCACTCTAGGTTTCTAGGGCACCTGTGTTTATGCTACAGTTTGGGTGTAGTCCTTGGGGTGATGCTTATGTTATGTGATTCTTTCATCTTAGATTGCTTGAATCTATGTGTGGTTATTTTATCGTGCAGATGTATGTATTGTTTTTGCAGTACCGTTGAATTGATGCACCAGTCTATCTATCTTGACGCTGCTGTTGCTTTACCTGCCTGCTTTTCTTTCATATGATCTGGTCCCAGGTTTTCTTTCATACAGGATGCTTTTCTTCAGATTGTTTTGTTTGTGCATGCATTTCTTGTGAATTCCAAGCTTGTCAGGGCCCTTGGCACTTGCCATTGGCGATGCCTTCTATTTTGCTGAAGAGAACATCCTCTGCCATTCCCATGAACAATTTTTGTAGAAATTACACATATATACTTACATCTTAGCTCTTTACACTTTATTGTAAGGTCCCATTTGGATCTCAGATATTGAAAGAATTGAAATTCATTTTAAATTCTATAAAACATTGAATTGCGTGGAATTTAATTGAAATCCAATATTTATGTTTGGGCGTTCCATAGAATTGAAATATGGGAACTAATTCCCAAACCTGTTTGGTTGATCAAACCACGAAATCAATTCCATTAATACAAGAAAATATTAGCTACAAAAACAAGCTTGATGAAAGAATGCATAGTACAATGATCAATCTTGACAAATATAAGAATTCCAGTTAATTCTTTTTCTTGAAGAGGAATTGGGTAGAACTATAAATTTCTGGTTAAATTCTAGATCAGATTTGATAATTTCAATTCTATAGTGGCCCAAACAGCCCACTTCATAGAATTAAATTCCAATTCTTTAATTTCTAGACTCAATACCTAAGATCCAAAGAGCCTTAAGGGTATTGCAGTGCTTTTGAACATTATAATCCGTACTAACAATAATTTATGTTGCCAAACAACAACTTTTTTTACATGTTATTAGGGCTTCTTTGGAATGCAGGAATCCAAAAATACAGGAATAGGAAAAATGTAGGAATATGATAGAAATAAATGTAGAAAATAGAGGATTTGAAAACACAGGAAAAATTAGAGATGTATTATTTGGAACACATGAATTAACTAATCACAAGATTATTTTCTAAACATTCATATTAAATACACTTATATTATCTCATTTGAAATTTTTTGCATTAATTTGCTTTGGACTTAGCAAAGGGAAGGAAAAAAGAGGTTAGAGTGGATGTTTGAATTACTATATTTTTCCTATGAATTCTAAGGAAAAGGAAATTTTCCTTGATTTTTCCTACACACCAATTCTCCATTCCAAATAAGTGAATAGTATCAAATACTATAGGAATTTGAATCATATATTATTGCTTTAAAATTTCTTCAAAAGAAACGAGCCCTTAGCCGTATACGGGATGACCGAACCGTACTGCACGAACGAACACGAGAAAACGGGTGCCTTGTTCAGACGAGAATCTCATGTGTTTGCTTGCAGAACTATCCTTCCAGCGTGCGTTGGATCGTGGTGACTCGGCCGCCCGTATGTTGAGGAACGGCGTGTCATTCTGAAAACTAGGACGAATCAATCTTATCTATAAAAACTAAAATAGAATTATAATTCCGTCCAACTAAAATCTCTACCTTGAATCATCGGTTCCAGAATCTAAGCACTAAGCAAACCAGAAAATCTAAGCACTAAGCAAACAACCAGAAACGGGAGCACACCTACCTGCACGAGCGCGTGCACGCGTGCCATGGCAGGGCGTGCATGTGACAGACAGCGCACAGCCGCAGGCGTCACGTGTACCGTACGATGCCATCGATCGAACACACGCACGCACGCACGGAGCGTTGGATCCCTCCGATGGCGATGAGCTGCCCTGCCCTGCCTGGCTGGCACCACAGCACCGCACGCCGCCAGCGCACGCGAACCCGGCCGGATTCAATGCGCCACGCTGTTCCCAGCTTAGACCTCCAACGAGAAACAGAGTAATGTTTCGAAAAAACACTATACAAAAGTTGATAGAACTTACGAAGAGTAGCATATTCGTTGTAATTGTTATTTTTGTCTTACAATTCATAGCAATGACAAGTCTTACTATTTAAATTGATTTGCTATTTTGTTATTCACTCTAATGTACTTGCTAAATATGACTTTCTATTTGAATATAGTTGTATTTTATTTATTTATATGCATGCAAAGAAAATGAAAAAATTAAACAAACTCAACGCTAAATAAAATGACAAGTTTGATTGGCTTGCTAGATGTAACACGTGTGGAGAGAAGAATAACAAGTCCTTTAAAATAAAAAGTCAAATAGCAAATACAATATAGATGTTTTTGGATCATACTTGCTATTTTAGGGGATAACAAGTGTGATAACAAGTATAATGAAAATGCTCTAAGTTAACTGATATCAAATTTTGTTACAACTTCAATATTAATCATATTTAGACGAGAGTAGTACTAGAATAAATAACTTACTGGGAAGTTCTCATATTACATCCCAACACACTCATCGGTCATGGCTTCCAAACAAGGTCGGAATGGCCTATTTCAAAAAAAAAAGTTGTCATGACATTATTTTTGGCATGGTTTGTAACACGGGATTTTTATAATAAGGAAGTGCATCAGTACAAATTTCATAAAATTTAAGTGTTTCAAAGAATATTTAAATTTTTTTATAGTAATAAATTTATGAATAAAAGTCGGTTTTATTCATCCGTCCTATAATTCCTTTCCACCGGGTTTTAAAATTAGTCAAAATATAACTATTTCTAGTTTTCTATAGTATCGCTACTGTGCTACAGCGGCAATTTACCTTTTTTTTTAAAAAAAAAACTATACCTTCCTACGAGTTGACGCAAATTCATGTTTGAAAATTCCTAGAGAGAAAGATGAAAAATCTATTATATGTCTAATTGATTCTGAATCCAAATAATATATATTATAAAATGAAATGGAAAATTCACTTGGTTTTAGATGCGAGAAAAAGAAAATAGAGATTTAATAATTAATTTTATTTATGGAAAAACGAATTCATGACTCATGAGCGACATTTATAGTTTCAAATAAAATTACATAACATTATATATTTTAACCGCAATAGTTTTTTCACTACAAAATATAAGTTGTTCATCTCCAGATTTCACAACTTGGTGCTCTACGACTCTACGGTTCCCAATTACTTTACCAGTCCAATTGAGTTCATTATATTTATTATCAATTGAGATATGAAATTGCTCGGTGGTAGATCACGAATGCTCTAACTAAACAAGTTTTATATGTTTTCACAGTTCACGATATTTTTTTAACTCACAATAATAGCTTTTTCGAGCATCACAACTTTTTCACAGTGGTGGCATGAGGTGAAACAGTTAAATTCGCCTGTTGCTGCATGCGATCAATGCGAGGACGAGTAGACGACAGGTGGACTCGCCTTCGCCTGGCCTGCTGAGTCACCAACGTGATCGGCTCTGCTGTTGCTGACTGTGAACGTCCTCGCTCGCAAACAAAACTAGCGGTCCATGCATCCATCGCTCGATCGATCCATGCCGCCTCCGATGCAAATTTAGGGAAAATTTCCTACAAGCTTGGTCCAGCGACTAAGGATTATTAAAGCAGGTGAAAAATGATCAAACTACTTTAATAAATGTCCACAGATAATTTTTTTAAAATACCGAGAAGCATTAATGAGAGGCAAACATGTCAATAGTCCTAAAGTTTAGCAAGGTGGAATCAAACACCTCCTAAATTGGACTAAACAGTATATAAGACACTCCGATCCAAAAAAAATGTCACCAGAAGAGGAGAACAGTATGGGTAAAAAAGTATTTGTTGAAAAACATTTATTAACTTTAGTGCAAGAAACGAAACAATATATGAACTAAAGTTGAACTGAACTTTAGTCTTCGGACTACGACGCATTATTTTTCATTATTTTTTATCGTCGAATGTCATTGTTACCATCTGCTTTTATCCGCTTGAATCGCTTCATTACATTGCTGGCCTCTGTTGAAATTTGAAAATAAATCCTTTGTTTAAAATCAGTTTTGTTTACAACGTAGAGAGTTTTGGAAAAGAGGTTTGGGTCACTTGTTGAAAATCCGACGAACTCTCTCTTTTAAACTGCTCGTGTTTGAAAAGTAAATTGTTTTGAATCCTGCAAGTCGTGGAGATTTCCAAACGAGCGCGGAAACAATTCGTTTGAACAAATCTCCAAACTGCTCATGTTTAATGACACGTGGGCCCAACTCTCAGCACATACTTTGTTGCTAGAAACAATCAAAATTTTGAATTTAAATTTTTTGTGCGAATGAACCGAGCAATTACTGAGTGGTTTGGTTCTGTTATTGCTCTGAGCGGAAATAACCGATTATCTACGTCGATTTATTTCCGTCGGAACCTATTAGTTTTAAATTTTTTAGTCAAAAATAAAATAAAATTAAGAAAAAAATGAAAATACGAGAATATTGTTGAAAAAATAGGACTGTAAAGCAAACGTTTCATAAAACGATAAAAGTCATTACGATATTTGTTGTTTTTAATGAATTAAATGGTAGGACACCACAAATTCAATAATTTTTTAATTGAAAAAATATATAAAAAAACTCGCCGTCCAGTCCGGTTCGGCGGGTTATCATAACGTGAACCGGGTTTTCAACCCGAAAAGAAGCAACCTACCGAGTCGAGATGACTCGTCCGGTCCAGGCCAGCACAGCGCAGCAGCGCCACTGCCCTTTTCTGATCCCGCTAGGCTCCAGCTCGCCTCCCCACACACCCCCGCGCGCTTCTACCCGCCGCGGCATCAACATCACTGACGCGTGGGCCCCTTACGAGGGCCCCCATCCGAGCGATCGATCCCGAGCTGTCCCGCGGGTGCATTTGTGTCGACAGCCACAGCTCACCGGGATCCAGGCTGGCTACGCCCGCCCAAAGCCAATCTATCTCCTCCCCCGTTCATATACACCCCGCCCGTCTCTTCCCCCCCTCTCACCTCTCACCTCTCGCGCTCGGATCGGATCGGATCGCATCCGTCGCAGCCAAATCGTAGAGCTGATCAGTGGTGAATTTCGCGCGGATTTTAGGGGAGTTGTGGTGTTCGCCATGGACCCGTGCCCGTTCGTGCGGGTGCTGGTTGGCAATCTCGCGCTGAGAATGCCGGTCGCGCCGCCGGCGGCCGCCGGAGCCGGAGCGGGAGTCCACCCGTTAACGTTGGAGTGCTACTGCGAGATCCGGCTAGGGAAGATGCCGTGCCAGACCGCCACGGCGCCGCTGGTGATCGCGGATGGGAGTGAGATGGTGGCGCCGGCGTCGTCGGGGACAGTGGCCGCCGTGTTCCATCTGTCCAAGGCTGAGCTGGAGTGGTTCGCGCGGAAGCCGTCGCTCTTCTCTTCCAAGCCTGGACCGGCTGTGTTGAAGGTGGCGGTCTACGCCGGGCGCAAGGGGACTAGTTGCGGTGTCAGCTCTGGGCGGTTGCTCGGCAAGGCTGCCATCCCGATCGATCTCAAGGGCGCCGAGGCCAAGCCAGCGGTGCTGCATGGAGGGTGGATCTCTGTTGGAAAGCGCGGAGGCAAGGGTGGGTCCGCGGCCGCGGAGCTCAGCCTCACCGTCCGCGCGGAGCCCGACCCCCGCTTCGTGTTCGAGTTCGACGGCGAGCCGGAGTGCAGTCCACAGGTGCTTCAGGTGCGGGGCAACATGAAGCAGCCGATGTTCACCTGCAAGTTCGGATGCCGCAGCAACAGCGACCTGCGGAGATCTATGGTACAGCCTGAGCGTGATGCGTCCGGGAAGGAGCGGAAGGGATGGTCGGTGACGGTGCACGACCTGTCAGGTTCCCCCGTGGCGCTGGCCTCCATGGTGACGCCGTTCGTAGCCTCGCCAGGGACGGACCGCGTGAACAGCTCCAGCCCGGGTGCGTGGCTCATCCTCCGGCCGGCCGGCGACGGCTCGTGGGAGCCCTGGGGTCGCCTCGAGTGCTGGCGCGAGCGCGGCGGCCCAGGTGCGTCCGACAGCCTCGGCTACCGCTTCAACCTCCTACCCGGCGTCGACCACGCCGTCCCACTGGTAGAGTCTTCCATCGGCGCGTCCAAGGGCGGCAAGTTCGCCATCGACCTCACCTCCACGCTGCCCCTCAGCCGCGGCGGCACGCCGGGTTGCAGCCCACGGGGCAGCGGTGATTTCAGCCAGTGTTCTCTGGCTAGCTACAGCTACCGCGGCTTCGTGATGTCGGCTGCGGTGCAGGGCGAGGGAAAGTGCAGCAAGCCGACGGTCGAGGTCGGTGTAGCTCACGTCGGGTGTGCCGAGGACGCGGCGGCATTCGTCGCTCTGGCGGCGGCGGTGGACCTGAGCATGGACGCATGCAGGGTGTTCTCGCACAAGCTGAGGAAAGAGCTCTCACACCTTCGCTCCGACCTGCTCCGGTGACCGGCCACCTGCCGCCGGTCATCTTCCACGGTTCACGGGCAAATTGTACATAAGTAGTTGAGATTTCTTCGAGTTTTGACATGAGATGTTCTTTACTTCGTTCGTTGGTGTAGTACTTAAGTTTTGGTGATCACTTTTATTTGTGACTTGTGAGCGCGCTAGTGTGATGCTGCCAGTTTTTTGGTTGGCTACTTTACTTTAAGCCAATCTAGATGACATCTATAATTGAGAGAGAAATTTGTGATCTCTACAAGCATGTTCCGATCTTTTTGAGTTCTTGATCCACCTCTCTTTGACAATTCTGAAGCTTTACTAGTAATTATTGTCAGATAAACTGAGACTCTGAGGAGCTTTGGGGTTGTATTTCGGGTAGCCGTCGGTCAAGAAGCAAAAGCTTTTCGCAAAAAGAAAGGAGAAAAGGATGCTTTTTCCTGCAGGGGAGTTCGAAATTTTGAATGCGGTGGACGGCGCCGGCCGCCGTCGCCGCAGCTTAATGTCCGGATAATCCGGTGAGCAGCTTAAACTTTGTTTGAACTAAAAACCCTAATCTTAGTAGCTAGCAGATCTAATTATTTAGCTAGTCTACGTAGCTGTTTTGTATGATTATCTCGTTGGAGAATAAAGCGAAATTAGTATTGAATCAGAATCTTAAACGTTGTTTTATCTTTAGATTCTACGAATAGCTAATCCGAACAGCCGTTTTACTGAACTTGGCAGTTTAACGGTTATCGACGAGCTATCGTAAACAGTAACGAGAGAGTCGATGAGAAGGTCGTAAGCGTGATTTCACTCAGCAGTCACCACAGTGGCCAGTTGGTCACGTTGGCTGTGTCTGCTGCAGCGTGCAGCTACCGTGGAGTTGGGTCCCGTCCGGTCGCTCCGGGCAAAAGGGCATCCAATCCAACGCAACCACTCTGTCTCCCTCCATCACCTCCTCTTTTCTTTTTCTTTCTTCTTCTTCTAACGCAGCTGGGTTTTCTGCTGCAACAACGCTGTCTTTCCGACCTGTCATTATTATGGAAGGAAGAGCCAGCGAGCAGCGAAGGTTTTTGCTTTTGCCCGTCTCACTTCAATTCCAGCTCAATCTCTCTGATGATTGCTTGCTGTTAGTTGGAAATTCATCATCTCCAGCTCGAAATCTGGCCCATCAGTCACGGAGAAAACGATGCGTGCGTGCGTGCGGCGATAAGCGTGAGCCGGCTGCGGTTGAGACGTCCGCCACGACCGACCCGGCGAGAATTGGTGCAAGGAAACACACATGTCCTCGTGCCTGAATTACATCCAAATCGTGACAGCTCAAGCCTTGCTGGATCGACCGTTAATCTTAATCTCAAGAAGTCTCAACATTGAAGAGCTCCATCGAAGAATGCTCTTCGTACTCGTCAGCTACTACGCCTCACGCAACACCACCAGTCGTAGCAGAGGATTTCTCACAAAACATCACTCAAACAGTAACAATATTGCAATCTGTAGGGGCATGGAGTGACGACAGATGCACAGTGCAGCAGCCACATGGCTCCAGCAGTGCGGCACCACCACATCACACTCTGCAGCTTGATGCCAGGCTGCCGGTTTGACGATTTGACCGGAAACCAAGAACCCCTTTGATCGACCTCAGCCACGCCGCCAGCTTTTGGAGATTTGATGATTCGTCCGCCCACCGATCTGTTCCCATCTGGGAAGTATCAGTATCTTTTTTTTTCAAATTTGTTTCACAATTAAATTACTGTTTTTTTTCAAAAGTAGACACAAAATTCAGTGTCAAAATGAGATTGTTGGGCTATTCACAGTGTTTGTTTCACGGAGAGTTACATAGAGGTTATCATGATATTAATTACCATGACACATCAGATTTTTTGTTGACATGATATTCAATTAATGAGGGAAGAGAAGGAATTAGTGTCATCACCATTATATAGTGCTAACCCGTTTTCAAGACGGATGAAATGAGATGAAACGCCCACCGTGAGCTAAATCGTTTCATAGAGAGAGGGTATTTCATGAGAGCTAGTTGTATTTAATTACACTGGTTAGCCTAGAAAATAGTGAAATGAAACTCTCCACAGAAAAGATATTTCATTCAGTTGCAAAGCTGATGTTGTCTTCTAGAAAACAGTATTATGAAACTCACCGTTGTGAATAGCCTTATCCTACTGTTGGTTGCTGACGCCAGCCTTTTTGCCACGCTGGTCGGTAGATCTAATGTGGCAATGGAGCTTAGCGTCGATTGGCGCGGCTCTAACCTTTCTACAACTCAAGTAGTATTATTACACGGTGCAAGTAAGGATATTTGATGTGGTACAGTGGTATGTGTTCTCTCTCGCACATAACGAGAGATCCTTTCACTATGCTAGAACGAGCTAGCTTCTTTCAATTGAGAAATAATACTATTTGAGTTGAAGAAGAGTCGGCGTTAGAGCATCTACAATGTATAGTACTCTTGAAATAGTATTACATGACATGTAAGCAAACTTATTTCTTAGAAAAAATGCTACAATGTATAGTAGTAGATGTGAGACTCCTTCCAACATTAAAAATTATAAAAACAGGCATGCTCTATCCAATGAGCAACTATCAAACTTAAAAAATAGTATTATTTAATCTATGGAACTAGTATCCATACATAGAACTCATGTCTTATCTTAGTTTGCTTAGTACTAACTTCTTAATGTATAGAACTAGTACCAAGTCAAAAAGATTCCCTTAGCACTACTTCTTATTACAACATTGTGGATGCTCTTAAGCCTATTGGGGCTGAGCTCCCTTGCCACGTCAGATCGATCTGTTAGTGCAGTAAGGAGGTTGGCACCAATGACTTTGCCGCTAAGTTTCGAGTCTACTTTTAAAATAAGTTTTTAAGGTCTATTTGTGAAATAAGTTTTTAAAAAATGACTAAATTGTAAAATTTGTTGTTAGTTGTATTCCTCATTTTCTTCTCTCCTCGCCAACTATTATTGGTATTAATCTTCTACTGTGATGGGTTGTTTAGATGAGTGACTCAACCTATCACTTCTATAGTTAACAAGCATTAATTGATGTTGTGGCATGTCTAACTTTACGATAGAATAGAGGTGTTTGGTTAATAAATAAAAGTACGGTAATTTTGTCGAGGTTGTCATTTGAATTCCTGCCACAAGTTTGACAAAAGAATGAGGTGAACAATTTCCTTGTCATAAGTTTTGCATAAAAAACAATGTCAAATATTTGGTAACCGCCAAACTTTCTTCGGTATCCTAAAGTGTAGTAGTCTAAGGGTGCGTTTGGTTCTGCTGTGAGCTGTGAAAAAGCTGCTGTGAGCTGCATGCTGTGAAAAATCTAAACGTCGTTTGGTTGAAGCTGCTGTGAAAAAACTGCTGTGAGCTGACTGTTTTTTATAACTTACGTAATTTTCATTATTATAATATTCTATACATATATATAAATAGGAAACAGTCAACATTGATGCAACTGAATAACTAAAAAATATATTAGATAAATAAAAAAGTGCATAGTTTATTTTATAAAGTAACCGACAACCACATATTATCTCATGAAATTGTGCAAATCAATACAAACCATATATAATAATGTTAAATCAATTAAGACACCTTGAATTCATACTTTTTAATCTGAACTAAAAATCAGAAAAGCAGAAAAGCAGAAAAGCAAAAGCAGAAAAGCAGGGTCCAGGCTGCTTCCAAATTTGTACTAGAAAAAAACTGCTTTTTCACAGCAGAAGCAGTTTTGGTAAACCCGTTTGGTTCAGCTTCTGCTTTTTCACAGCAGAAGCAGATTTGAAAAGCAGAACCAAACACACCCTAAGAAACAATAGGCTAATTGATTCTTTGCATGCATGGGTCTTGAATTAATGACATATGTTTGATCAAATAGAATTTAATGCTTTATCAGTGTTACATGTTGATTATTTGTTTTAAATCTATTGATACATAAGTACTTATATTTTTTAGTCACTAGACTTATTGAAAGGACACCGATACCACCTATAGGGGTGAATATGGGTTCTGTAAAATTCTTTAAACATAAAGGTTAAAGCTCTAAAAATGTTCAGTTTCTTTAAAAATGAGGAGACTAAACCAACGGGAATTCCCCGTTGACATCTCTAAATTCAAGGGTTTATATAACCCTCTCCCTTAGGGCTAACATTGGGGCAAAAGTTATAGTAAAACAAAAACTTTGGATCTTTCAAAAGATCTAGACGTTCTAGGCCGAAAAAGATCTCGGAACTTATGATTTTGTCCGAAAGTTTAAAACTGGTTCCATCTAGAACTTTCGATATTCTAAGGAGTACTCAAGATAAAAGGTCAAAAATTTTGACTCTAAAATCCAATTTTAATGATCTTTGATATTTTGGAAAGTTTATTCAAAGGTCTATTCAACCAACTTAAAATCTCAAGGAGAAAATTATGACTTTGGTTTTCTCTTAAGATACCAATGAGATATATCACTTTGAGTATTAAGACATATACAAACACATCAACTTTGTATATTTCTTAATAGTATGTCATTTTTATATTCAAATGCAAGTATAAAAGATATATAACAATAGAAACACTCTCATAATATCTTGTTTCTTCACTTTTGAGGTATGACAAAGTTAAAAACTATTTCATCATTGAGATTATTTACCTAACTAGGTGAACACATCAGTCCCAAAATATTTGTACCTTTGTCTTGAGCAATGTTTATTCTAAATTTTGGTTTATAGTATGTCAACATGTAAAGTATGAATGGTTATATATATTCAACTCACTTGACATCCTTCAACATATAAAGTCCAAATTGCTCTTCATGATTAATATTCCACTTGATTGTCCATATATAATTAATGGCATAAATCATTTCGTTCTACATAATGCTTAGCTTCTTATCAATCATCAACTTTAGCTTGTATTTATCATATCCATCAATATGTCTTTAACAAACTTTTTATAAATCATTGTCATGTTTTAAGTTCCGTCGATCAATGATATTCATTCATTAAATTTAAGAAATGGATCTTTGATTAAAACTTCCGGTTGAATATAACTAAAAATGCTACCAATATTTATGATTAGTATTTTACTTGTTGATTTTAACACATGATCAACAAATCTTTTTGTTTGATGCCTGAACTTAACATAACACGCAAACTCATAAAAATTGTTAGTTTCAACATCCATTTTCATGAATCACGAAAACTCAATATAACTGATGGACAGGGAACTTCACTTATTATATTGACAACAAACGTTCAATGCTGCATATTATAGTTATAACTCTAATTCTAACTCCCCAACATACGGCAATATCAGTTATAGGTATCTTTATACATATTCTTTATCTCATGTAAGAAGCTACTCTTACTATATATGTATGTGAGTGGTAAGATCCCTAACTTTATTCTATGCTATATGATAAATAGCAAACCACTCTTGCTTAGACATAATAAAGCTGCAAAGAATAAAAAGTCTTACTTCTCGTGGCTTACAATTAATATCTATAGATGAATGCAACCTCACTTATAACTAATCAAGTCAATAATGATAAGTTAGAAATAATCAAATTGACCCAATTAATCATATTGTTTTATAATTTGTAAAATTATAAAATTCATGGTATTATAAGTTTCCTATTCATCTTGAAAATAATTTTCTATGATTATACAATTTTATTTTTATTTTCTAAAAAATTGGCATGGTAACTGATCGGCGGTAACCGCTATCTCGTGTCTGAGTAATATCCGATACCAAAACGGAACATCTTCCAAGTAAAAACAGGGTTCAAACACTAGAAATTACTTTCCAGGAAGGAGCTGGAGAATGACGGCATGGTCAGGACTCCGAAGATTTTGTGCCTCGGATGCACCAAATTCCACCAGAGGAAATATCAACTATATCGGGGTAAATTGGAAAAGTAATTTACTGAATCTAAGCAGAGATTTTTTTTCCCATTCTACCACATGTGCCTTGCGGCGATGATGAGAGCATTTACTGAATCTAGACAGTGCAAACTGGTTGCATGCGATAACTGCTGTGAAAAAAAAACAAGACAGGTAATAATGGCCAAGAACACAGTTAAATCCTGATTATCAACACAACAGTTTTGTCATTCTTATTATTGTTGCAGCAAAAACAGGTATCAATGGAAACGAGAATCACTGGAACAACCACATAAGTTTTACTTTAAGCATGCACTGGGCTTCGGGCTTCTGACGGTATGATAGTACTCAATGATGCTTTGTCTCAAACAGGCCATCAGGTCCTGCATGGAAGAATTGTATGATGGTGAGAATTTGTAATCCACACACTAACTCAAAGTGAAGTCCATAATATGTAATGGAAGCATCCATTCAAGAATTCAATAATCAATATTCTAGTTAACACTTAACAATAACAAAAGCCATGACCGTTTTTTTCTGCTCATAGAAATGCTCTATAATTCAAGAACTCATTGGATTTGAAAATATTCTATAAATATATAAAAGCCAAAAACTGTAATGCTCTATAAATATTCTACAGAAATAAAATTATTATACACTCTGATGTATGATAGATCTTACAAGGAAGAGATGAAAGGCATAAAATTTGTCTGAATTTTGATTAAGTTTATGGTTATCTTGTCATAACCACACTGTTGTAGGGTTGTTCATGACATGTTACATAAAACACTGAAGAGCTTCCTACCAAAATATCAAAGCTGAATAGAGCTTGAGTTGAGGGCAAAATTGAGGAGTGCAATGAAACTGACGCTACCCATTTGAATTTGGAACCTCATGATTCTGATGGGAAAACACAGGGATATTAGCACTGACTGCTCACACTCATAATTGGCACAATCGTTCTAGGCATGATGGGAACCAGATGGCAATACAACTCAGTTGCTGTCTATTCTTACTATCTCATGTGCTGAGGGAATGATCAGAAATGAAATAACAAAAAGAAGAAAGACAAATGCAGCCCTAAGTGTTAATATATACAATATACACATCGATTTTTTGAGTTTTCTACAAATAACATCTATAGTGTAACTGTATGTTTGTAAAGCCAAATGTTCATCAAGAACTTGATGCAAGATTTCAAGCACAATCTATGATCAACTTCTACCAATGTTCATATTTTGTAGACAAGGCATTGAAGTACAATGTAATCCTTGGCGTTGCCCTAAGTTTCTTAAAAAAATGTCAGACCAACAAGCGTGGCATTGTAATATTATTCTATAGATGAAATGAATGTTCCTTGGAATATATCCATGATCATTGTACAAGTTACTCAATGAGCTATCACAGACGTGTATCCACCTAATCAACTAAACCTGTAGCACCATCAGGAAATGATGAATCAAAGGCACAGATGATTTGGCAAAATGCAAAACTATAGAATGGATGTAATTCTTCGTTATAACAACCCCACACAAGTATGAATCCGGTCGGCGCCATGTCACCCCAATCAAAACCATAAAAGCGACAATCAAATCAATGAACATCACAACAAGTCCATACCCCAGGGGAACTCCTTGTTGCGGACGTGCAGATAGGGGTACGCCTGAAACATCACAAACAAAACAGAATTTCCACGAATCAGATTCAGGCAATAGCTAATCTAGGATAGACGAAACCAAGGACGAGATATGACCGGAGGTTCGTCGAAGTGAGGGTGGCCCTTAGAGAGGTTGAACGCCGCCAGGAGGGTGCAGGTGACGATCCCGGCGTAGGTGATCTTCTCCCACTTGGCCGTCTCATCTGCGAGGAGAGACCGGAGCGCGAAGCTCCGAATCAGGAGCCAATTAGGGTCAACGAGAAACAACGACGAGGGCGGAGCCCTCGGGGGTGCGCGGTGCACGTACGGGCGTCGTCGTGGACGGAGGACGACATGCGACGCCTCGCGGCCGGGGCGGCGGTCGCCTTTGCGCGCGCCGCCAGCGACCGGAGGCCGGATCTCGCCGCCGCCGATGCCATGGATGGTGGGGTGCGAGGGGGTGGTGGCGCCGCTGGTTTTGGGGGAAAGCGGATCTGCGGGTGGAGATTGACCCTTCTCGCTGCGCCTCCTGTTTGTTTATTCTGCTGGTCTTTGTGGGCTTCACTATTGGGCCGTGAAGCAAGAACAACCGAACAGTAAATCGATTTTTTTAAATAATATTTTTAAAAAGAAAATTTTAAATTTGTACGGCAATTTTGAAAAAAATACAGAAGTAGGTACCAGTCTGCACGACTGGATGCCATGTCAGCTCTAGTCGATACTTAAAGTGCCGACTGGAGCTGACATGACAGAATCTGATAGAGAGCGGAGCGGATGTAGCACCAGTCAACACTTCAAGTACTGAGTGGTACCCATTTTTGCAATTCTTCAAAATCGTTGTATAGATTTGAATTTTTTTTAAAAAAATATTATTTTGGGAAAAAATTCACGGTAAATCTATTGGGCCGTGGAGATTATGGTAATTTAAAATTTGAAGCTATTTCAAAATTCAAACCGTACAAATTTTAGATAATACTTAGTAGATGATAGACGCTAGCTTCTGTACATTCTCGCTATCTTATTTTTAAAATCTGAAGCTCTCCAAAAACATCATAAACGTGGTTGTCGAACAAATAGATTACTTAAGATCAATAAGAATTGCTCAGTAATTTGACGTTCAGAAATATATATACATATATTATACAATATTGTTCCTGTTCTAGAGATTTACATTAAATCGAATATGTTTGATAATATGTTTCAATTGACGGTTTTTATATTAGACATATAAAAGTTTAAAAATATGTAACAAACCTAATTATTTACACGAGTAAACAAAAAGCGGCCGATTAATGGTCAAAAGCATAGTTTCAATGTTTTCCACGACACTAGGAAAAAGTCAGGAGTCAGGACTAGGCCGGATTAATTAATTTTTTTACTACTTCAAAGTTAGGATGAATAAAGGTTTTTTTTGAAATAATATTTTTTAAAAAAATCAAATCTCTATGTCAAGTTCAAAAAATTGCAAAACTAATAAGTCGACTGGAGCTGACGTGGCATCCAGTCGACACTTCAAGTGCCGACTGACTGTTAGTTTTGCAAATTTTTGAAATCGGCATACAGATTTGAATTTTTTTCCTCCAAGAGTTCATAGTGCGATGAATGGTAAGCAGCAAACCACTTGCTCGTGCGTTTAATTATTTGAGAGGTCTCTTCTCGTTTTCAAACCGCAATTTCGATATGATCCAAATGAGTTAGCTCACCCCGTCAAACACTCTGCTCGCCTAAATTAAATGTGCTGCACACTTGCTAGGAAAGATCCACTGCTTCAGAGTTCAGACTACAGCAGCTCAGCTCGTTCTCAGACGGCGAGCTCGTGCTGCTCTGTCTCCTCCAAGAAATTAAGATTGCCATGATTCCAAGCAGGGGATGCGCGAGTTCATCGCTGAGACCGTAGACCGTTTAGATATACAAAAACGTTATTGTTGGGAGAATGTTTGTAGTACAAAGATATCCACCCAGGAAATAAGCTATGGAGGATGGAGCTATCTTCCTCCGGAGAGGGCACTCATCGACCCGATGGTCATCATCGTTGACGACGCACACGACGCTGACACAAAAGAGTCGAACCCTTCACTTCTCATGAGAGCCAGCATGCTAAAGCTCAGGTGCGACGGCGTTAGCTCGGGGAAGGGCATGTCACCTTCGAGGTACTGCACAACCTGCCGCATGCTAGGCCTTGCACCGGGCAATGGATGCGAGCACAGCAACCCTAGCTTCAGTGCTAGGATCGCCTCGTCGACATTATAATCGCCATTGAGCCTCGCATCGATCACTTGTGTGAGGGATCCATTCTGCCAGTGCTCAAGCACCCAGTCGACCAGCATGAGCTGGTTGTCTTCCAGAGCTTGCTCCACTGGTCTTCGCCCGCACGCAACCTCGAGGATGAAAGCACCAAAGGCGAACACATCAGTTAGAGGTGAAGCTTTACCTGATCGTGCCAGCTCCGGAGCAAGATACCCCATTGTACCGACCACATGCGTCGTCTGTGGGTCTGCACCATGGTCATACAATCTTGCAAGACCAAAGTCGCCTAGACGTCCGTTCATCTCGCCGTCGAGGAGCACGTTGCTCGCTTTGATGTCTCGATGGATGACGACCTGCTCCCAGTCCTCGTGGATGTATAGCAGACCGGATGCAACTCCTTTGATGATTCGGAGCCTTTGAGCCCAGTCCAAAGTAGGCTTATCCTTGCTGTTGTACAGGTATTTGTCAAGGCTGCCATTGGGCATGTAGTCGTAGACCAAGATGAGCTCGCCTTTTCGCCGGCAATAACCTAGCAGCTGCACGAGGTTACGGTGGCGAAGACGGCCGATGCTGACCACCTCGGCGATGAACTCCTTTATGCCCTGCCTTGATTCATGCGACACCTTCTTCACTGCGATCTCAAGCTTGGATTTTGGAAGAATTCCCTTGTACACCCTCCCAAATCCTCCTATGCCGAGCAGCGTCTTGCTCTTGAACCCTTCCGTCGCCCGGAACAAGTCCTTGTAGGTGAATCGGTGTGGCCCGAATTCGACCTCCCAATCTTCTCGCAGCTCGGCGTACTTCTGCCTCCTCCTGACGAGCAAAACCACAACCACGACCACGCCGAGAACGATCGCCGCGGTGGCTATGGGCAAGACGATGTCCAAGACCCTAGACCGTGCCTTGGCGCCATAGTATGGCAGCTTGGGCAGCATGCTGATGTCAATGGCAGGAGCAGGGCCGTCTATGGCGAAGCTCCAGCCAAGAACGTAGTGGAGGGACCTCACCGTGCCTGTCGACGATGAGAAGCCGACGTACGCCGGCTCGAGGAGCACTTCTGACAGGTTGTTCATGGCCGACACCAGTGGCCTCGATGGTTTGGCCATCTTCAGGGGAGCCATGAACACGTTGATCCGCGTCGACTCGCCGTCGTAGTCCACCCAGACCTGCATGGCCTTCCCGCTGATCAGGGTCAGGTTGTTGAAAGCGCCGGTCTTGTCGTCGTAGTATCCGGCGGTGTTCACGGCGACGGAGTGGAGGCTGTTGACGTCGATGCCGACATGGTTGCCATCGGGATCCTTGAACTCGGAGCTGAAGATCGTGTCGAGCTCGACTCCGAAGATGTGGTTGGTGGTGTTGCCATTGTTCTGGTTGTTGAGGAGGCCAAGGTACTGGCTTGGCAGCGCCGTCGTGAAGTTGTTCTTCCCGACGAAGAAGACGATGCCATGGCCGCTCAGGTCGGGGTACGGGGGAATGATCCCGAACACGAAGGACGTCGAGAAGGAGCGCACCCCGCCGCCCGGCGTACCCCGGAGGCGTAGCGCCTCCGGGTGGACCGCGTGGGCCATGAGCTGCGCCGTGCCGTTCGTCAGCTCAAGGAGCCCGCTCGGCGTGATGACGGCCGTGCCGTCCAACGCTAGGCGCGCGCCGATGAAGCCAGAGTAGACGAAGTGGTCGCCGGCGCCGAGCACACCCACACCGAAGCCAACGAAGACAACCAGGAAGCCGGCAACAAGACGGAGACCCGCCCCCTTCGTCTCGGCCATTACAGGCTGCAGCAGGAAGGAAGCCGTGCTTCGTACAGGAGCAGAGTAGAACAGAGCAGAGCAGCCGGCGCGGCATATAATCTGCAGCTCGGATCGAGCAGTCAGCATCAGGGTCAGAGTCCAACTTGAACTTTCTAGGAACGCATGCTTACTTAACCTGTTTGGTGGAGTCTCTTCTTCCTTCAGCCACAGCGGTGACAAATCATCGTCCACGCGCGTGCGGGGTGCCACCGTGCCAGTGCGCGTCATAGTCTGAGGCGATTATATTCCATTTATTTCTTGTCTCGTTTGGACACAGTGCGAAGGCCGGGATCAAGCGAATTTTTTAAAAAATAATATTTTTTAAAAAAAAAGTAATTATTAAAAACAGTATCTAATCGACCGAAACCAAATGCCGACTAACAGCCACACTTGGTTGACCAACTCAGCGGATAGACGGGATCAAGCAGGTTGGCAGCTGTCATGCTTGCAGCCTAGCACGAGCCCCACATGCACTGTCGATGTATGTCGATATATCTGGAATTAGCTCACACACTTGACTCATATCTCTGAATCTTCCCTCGACAGACGGTGACCGTACGAAACCGACGTGATAAAAAAGATGATTCCGATGTTAATTTACAATCACCGACATCTAGATGTCACTGTAAATTTAATAAGCTCAGTCCAATGCCATCTAGATTGTTATATTACAGAAGCGTGAAAAAAAGGTTACCAGGTCATGTCTCATGAACAGTTGCTCTTTTTTCCCTAGATTCTCTTTTTTTTTTTGAAAGGAGGCATGAGATCTGCCCTTGTATTAAAAAGAGGAAGAAGGTACAAGAAGGGAGTAGCCGCAAGGGCACTCCAAAAGAAACGGAAACGCAGGGAACATCAACGGAAAAAGAAAGGGATTAGGGAAAAGAAAGGAAAGGAACAGACTCTATTACAACATAGGTACTAGAGAAACTCTGCAGCATGAACCTGAAGCCAAATTGAAACATCTTGTACAACCTGGTGAAAGACTTGAAGGGCTGAGAACGAGGAGCTTTGAAAGATACGTCGATTACGTTCTTTCCAAAGATTCTCTAGGTCACGAAACGATCGATAATTTGACCAGAGGAAAGATGTTGCGCAACAACGATTATATAGATTAAGGTGGTTTTTTATATGTGGGTTTAAGAGAAATAGTCTATAACAATTGTAAATTTTATAATGTATCAAGTAGCAAAAAAATAATGAATTCTTCCATAGTATGAACACTCACTCCATGGTGATAGAGAAGAGTGAGAAAAAAAGATAATATTATTTTTTATTTCTTATATGAGGTCTTTAGATATATGGATAGCTAGAGTTATTGATGGATAAATAGACTACTTATACAATATATATAGACTAGTTATAAGATTAGTTATTTTATATATACCATTTTTAAGTAATTGTGGATGCCCTAATCAAACAGTGAAGTCTTGAGTGGCATTAATTTGTTAACGTGGACAAGATCGATCCATATCCTCAGCCATCGCGCGCGGTTGGACTTCAATGGGCGGCGTCTTCCGTGCCGTGCCGTGCCAAGCCATGACAGCGATGTCAAATCTCCGTGAAAATTTTTACGGTATAACAAATCACAACCCTTGGTTTTTTATCAATATTAAAAATAATTTATACTATTATTTTAATTGGAAGTTCAATAAAATTAAAAAGATTAGCATCTTCTAGAAAATAAGTAATGTGTATGAATAAGATTACAAATTTGTATAATTCACTTACCGTAGGAAAAACAACAAAAGAGACATATCAATGTAAATTCATTAATAATGATTATGCCTAAAACAAAACATGATATATCAAAGTACAAATCTATCTTTCTAAAACAATACCGAAATCAATTTTATTGATAGTATAATATTTCTATTGGAATGCACTGAAAATATTCTCTAGTTCTTTTTGTCGTTCAAAACGCTCTACAGTGTGACCGTGCACCGGTAAACCTTCCAGTACGTGGCCGTTCCAATCGAGAGTGATGTGCTGTCACTGCTGCCACCGCCAGCCAAATATGACTACAGGCTGACTAACTGGTTCACTCTAGAGAATCGAATAGTTGCAAGACCAAATTGTTTCGGCAGGCATGTGATCAATTTTTTATGTAAAATTAATTAAAACAAAATTTCTAATTTGTAAATAAATAAATTATAATGTCAAATAAAGTTTCGCGGAGGACACATCGTGGTGAGTGTTTAGATTAACTGGCCTGATACAGTTCAGGTTAAATTTGGCGGTTTTGTTTGCGAATCAAAATATAGGTGAATACAGTCAGAATGTAATCAGCAAACTTTCAATAAATTAAAAAGCAGGGCGATCGAGCAGTGCACGTACAGGAGATGTAGACTGACCTGTGAAACCCCAATGGGGCGTGGCACCAACGGCGGACGTTGAGCCTGGCAGCAGAGTGCGTTGACGTGGACACAACGAGGTTAACCAAACCGCGGATCGACAGCTGACCAAACGGCTGTTACCACTCGGATTTACGATTAGCTTGAGCTTCAACACCACTGTTTCTGATGCAGTGGACAATTAAAACCCTCTTTTCCCTGCAGACAAAAGACAAATAAGTAAAAGTGGTACCTCACTCTTGCAGCTCTGGCAGATCGACATGCAACAATTGTCACTGTTTATCCACAGCGTCAAGATATCATCAGCCGATGCAAATTGGTTGACCTCTTAACCAATTATTTATATGGGCCACACCTACCTCGGGCTTGGGCCCATACAATTTTGGAGTCCAACAGCGTGCTACGTCGGCATTCACCAAGGCTGGCATTTCATCTATCCATTTTTTCCAGGATGAGGCGTCAAAGATCGTCAACTTAATGACAAACTTAGCCTAATCATACCCACCGTTCCAAGTTACTTTCAGGGCATTCCAAAACCTCTAGGATAGTGTCTTAGTCATTTATTAAGTTGCCATGTAGAAAAATAATATGATGTGGCAATAGAGTTAAAAAAAAGAGAATAAAACTTAAAGAAATCATGTCTACACACCATATCTTCACCATATCCAAGACATGAATGAAAGTGATTGGATGAAAAAAGGAGAGAGAAAAAAGCGTAGTATAAAAAATTTATTATAGATGCATACTAAGAAATTAGGATTGAGAATATAATTTCTAGATATAGTGTCTTGTTGACATCGCAAAATAAAACATCACTCAAGATACTATGGATTGAGATTGCCCTCAGAATGTAAATGATGGTTAATATATACTCCCCTTTTAATAAACTATAGGTTATTTATTTTTTAAGTTTAACCTGGTTTAAAAAATATATTAACATCTATGATATCAAATAAACACAATATTAAATATATTTTATAATATATTTAACAAAACTAATTTGATGTCATAGCTATTGATATTTTTCATAAAATTGATAAAAATAGAGAAATTCGATTTATAAAAATCAAATGGCTTGGTAATACGGAAATGATAAAGTACATAATTATTTGACCTGATTGATCTTTTCCTCGGATGTCATTTTCTCGTGCCGAGATTACTTCAGATACAAACCTGCAGTCATATACAGAAACAACTTGTCACTTCCTCGTGCCATGAGTTTCAATGCATCAAGCATTCAAACCAACGACAAAAGGAGTTGCAATTTCAACGTTAGATCGACTCGACAGCCGGAAGCTCACAGTTTGTGAAGAACTGTACCAGAAAATTTACCACTTCACTGAATATCAATAAGAATAAGCTACTGAATTAAAAAAAAAACAGGAATCAGACATAGTGCTCAGTACGTTGTAGCACAGTACATTAACATCAAACGCATTCCAATAAGGCGCATGCCATCCACACATCTACTAATATATTTGATTTATTTACCATCAGTTGAAATATTTTCTTCACAAAAAGGAACTAGAAACCATAAAAGAGCACATATCACCACGAACATGTAATAAGATTGAGTAGAAAGAACAAGACCAAGAACCAAAAAAAACACAAATTAAGGGTATGTTTGGATCCAAGAGGCTAAAGCAAAATGACTAAAAAAGAGCTAAAATTTTAGTCAACCCCTATTTAGATCCAAGAGCTAAAAAAAGGTTAAAGCATTTATTGCTGTGTATAATGACTGAAATATCTCTCATTTATTGCTCTTGCTTTTCATGCATGCATGCATGGTGTGGGTATGAGTAGAAGAGGAGCATTTTAGCCCCTCTTTAGCTCCTCCTTGACGGCTAATGGGCTAAAACTTTTTAGCCCCTTTTAGTCTTGATGTTTGGATTTTTAGCCTCTAAAGGAACTAAATTTTAGCCCCTTCTGTTTGGATCCAAACACTCCTTAAAAGGCAAAATCAACTAGACTATTTACAAAACCCATTCATAATCGGAGGATTATTCACGAGACGAATCTAATGAGTCTAATTACACCATTATTTGACAATGTGATGCTACAATAAACATTTTCTAATTATGGATTAATTAGGCTTAAAAAATCCGTCTGACGATTTAGTCTCCGATTGTACAATTATTTTTATAATTAAATCACATTTAGTCATTCAAATTAATATCGAAACATCCGATATGACACGGGCTAAAATTTAGCCTTTGAATCCAAACACCCCCTAAAGGGTAAAAAGGGTAAGGGCCCAAGGGAGGGCAGGAGCCAAATGCCAATGACTCGTCAATTCGGTGAGTATATTTCAATGCGCTTGAAAACCAAGCAACTTCTTTGACTTACTTTATCCACAAGTGAGCTCAGTTGAGGTACATAAAAATGACGTTGAATATGACAGTATGGTGACGGGTTGGTACGTGGGTATCCACGGAAGGCAATCACACATAAAATGGCTCCTGCTCGAAAAAAAAGATGGCGATACAATATCGCTACCCTCGAAAAAATAGCACAAAAAGCTTTGCAACGGGCTTGAGTGAATTATGAGCAGAACAGTTGGAGCATGTTTATGATTCAGCTAGATAAAAGGCAATCTGAAGATCTATCATGAAAACCAACTGTTGTAGTCATATGAGTACATGCAAGATGCAACAGCCATAGCCTGGTAGGAGAGATTCCAATTAGAAAACAGGGATATTTTGGGAAACTGCAAGCGCCGTACTTGTTGCTAGTGTTTGCTAATGCTAAATAACTGTGCTTCTACCAAATATTCTGTCAAATTAAAGAAGGATGGGCAGTTGGGCACTCCCTTTCTTTAAGAAGTGATGAAGTGCATTTACCATGCAAAGTGTCATATAAATGGTTTACAGGAGTGGAGTGGTCTGAGATTGTTATTTCGCTATTTGTCTGTGTACTTGTAAAAAATTATTTCCTCTACGGCTCTACCATAATAGAAAATCCACTGCATTTTACCAAACAAATGACAATGCAATGGTATGCACTTCCTAGATGGAGGGCGTGATTTTTACACTATTGAACTGGTCACTGCCTGGCTGTCTGCACTACCGTGTATATGCAAGATTGGCATATAACAGCTGAAACAATGGAATATATATGCAGGTGCAGTATATCCAAATGAGAAACAGCATGAACCAAATAAAGGAAGCAGATCAGATATGCAAAATTCAGTAAAGCATATATACGGTGCACAAGGACCAGGTCCAAGCGCGAGGCCTGCAAGCTGCTAGCTACTCGGTTGATGGCCGCATGATGGAGATTCTAATCCAAGGGAAACAACAATTAGAAAGAAAGCAACCCAGATCACACCACCACAAGTTAAACCGTATTTTATTACCATCACAGCAGCCAGCTTTTTCCATGCCAATAATACACCTCCTCTCTCATGTTTGCCTTTTGAGCACATAAACCACTACTACAAACTGTCACTGTAGTGGCGTTGGGCAAAACCACTGTAGTGGCGGGCCATTAGATGCCCGCCACTAGAGTTGCTGGTGCTGACGGCAGCACCAGCGCCCGCCACTATTGCTGGTAAAGTAGTGGCGGTCGGTGATGACGTCAGCCCGGACCGCCACTAATGTACCAATAGCAGTGGCGGGCGCTGGTGCTGCCCGCCGCTGCTAAGATGGCCGCCACTAAAGTAATGATGACATCACTTGCGACCGCCACTACTATTCTAGCTATAAATGCGCAGCGTCTTCCTCCCCGAGCTCTACTGGAGTTCGCATTCAATTTTGTCCGTACAATGGCGACAAAAATCTAGATAAAGAGGGGGGAGGCTTTGTTTTCGTTTCTTTTGAAGGATTTCATTCTAGGAGGTAAATCCATTCCGAATCTCACATTTATTTTGTATTTAATCATGTATACAATGAGTTATTATCGTTTTTCTAATTTAGGGTTTGTGAATAGAAATTTTCAAATAATCTTCCATTTACGGCGTTACCTTCTCCCAAATGAACAAATATGACCCTCCTCACAATTATTCATCACTTGTATATTGATTTACGTCATTTTAATCTCCTTTTTAATTTGATTTATGATTATAGATCTAGAGTTATGTTGTTTGGAGAGAGAGAGAAACCAATATAGTTAATTTATTTAATAATTTTTTCTGCTTAATAAGTAGTTTTAATTAAAGCATTGAGGATTTTTAATTAATGTTGTTATGAGCGATAATAAATCAATATATTTTCAATTTGTAAATTAATAAAATTAACAATAATGATTTTATTAATATTTTTTCAAATAATATATGTTTTAGATGGAGCACAGGTCCTGGATGTACTCGTCCAATGACGGAGATGTGGTGGCATATTTTAACAGAGTAACTGAATTTACTGAAGCTGCCGCACAATATGCTTCCCGTCAGAGTGAAGAGGCAATATATTGTCCTTGTAAAGTTTGTAAAAACGAAGCGATGTATCCGTGTTCTGATCGTGAAACCATACGATTTCACTTGTTGAAAAATGGTTTCGTGAAGAACTATTATATATGGACGAAACACGGTGAGATGGGCCAAAATCCTCCTGAAGATTCTGATGTGCCGCAAGATGCTCATCAACATAGAAGAGGTTGTGATCATACATCCGACATAACACATGATGATGTTGATCAACATGATGATGATGACGCCTTTGATGTGGAGGAACTGATGCGAAATGTTGCGCCTGAGGTGTTGTTGCAGAGAACTACAACAAAAGGATACGATAACTTTGAAGCACTTGACAAAGCATCAAAAAACCTTCTTTACGAGGAACGCCACGGATGCGATAAGCAGTATACTGTGTTGTACACAATTCTTGAGCTTATGAAACTGAAGGCCAGCAATGGATGGTCTGACACCAGTTTTTCAGATCTTTTACAACTCCTAAAAAAGGTTTTGCCAAAACCCAATGGTTTACCATCTGATACGTACCAAGCAAAGAAGATGATTTGTCCGTTGACTTTGGGCGTTCAGAAGATTCATGCATGCCCGAACCACTGTATCCTATATCGAAAAGAGTATGGATTGTTAGAGAGATGTCCGCAGTGCAACGCGAGTCGATACAAACGTCCAAATGACTGTGCGGAGGACTACAATGACCACCAGAAGAAGAATAATAAGAGGTTGCAGAAGAGGAATAAAAATGTTATTGAAGACCATCCTGGAAAAAAGATGGAGAGGAAAGTTCCGGCCTTAGTAATGTGGTACCTACCGGTGATTGATCGCTTGAAACGTATGTTCTCTAATCCTAGAGATGCTGAACTATTAATCTGGCATTTCGCTGGGCGAAAGAAGGACGGAAAACTTCGGCACCCTGCGGATGCTAGGCAGTGGAAATCATTTGACTTGGCCCATCCAGATTTCTCGGACGATCCTAGAAATATCAGGATGGGACTTAGCACGGATGGAATGAATCCCTTCGGTGAGATGAGGAACCCACATAGTACGTGGCCAGTCTTTCTATGCTTGTTCAACATTCCATCATGGTTGTGCCATAAAAGAAAATACCTTATGCTCACTACTCTAATTTCTGGTCCAAAACAACCTGGCAATGACATTGATATCTTTCTAGAACCTTTGATGGAGGATATGAAACGTCTATGGGAACATGGTGTCTGTGTGTGGGATGAGCACAAGAAAGAGCACTTCAATCTAAGAGCCATAATCTTTTGCACCATAGCTGACAACCCAGGACGCATGTCCCTAACAGGACAGGTTAAAGGAAAGACAGCATGTGTAGTGTGTGTGGACCAGACAGAATCTATGCATCTTCCATCATTCGTTAAGACGATATATATGCGACACCGCAGATTTTTACCAAAAAACCACAAATATCGAAGAAATAGGAACCATTTCGACGGTACAATCGAGCTTGGACAGCCTCCACGAAATCGAGATGGCAAATTTCTATTCGAAATGGTAAAGAATATCAAAGTTGTTTTCGGAAAGAAGAGGAAGAAATCTGAAAAAATTTCAAAGGACGCTCCATTTAAAAAGCAGTCGATCTTCTTTAGATATTTGCCCTATTGGAAGGAGTTGGAGATTGGTCATGCTATCGATACAATGCACGTTGAGAAGAATGTCTTCGAAAGCACTATCGGTATTTTGTTAGACATACCGGGCAAATCAAAAGATGGACTCAAAGTACGAAGGGACCTTCAAACTCTCGGAATTAGACCCGAGCTTCACCCACAGGAAAGGGCCAATGGAAAATTTTTCCTTCCGGCTGCTAGCTATAACCTCACAATTGACGAGAAAAGATCAATCTGCAGGTGTCTACATGGAATTAGAGTTCCAACAGGATTCTCAACGAATATAAAGAATATTGTCTCCGTAGCAGATTGAGGATGAGCGGCTACAACACTCATGATTGTCATGTTATGCTTGGGCTATTCCTCGCCATCGCAGTAAGAGGAGTCAAACATTCATTTCTGAAGATGGTGATAACACGCATGTGTCACTTCTTCAATGTCATATCAAAGAAGGTGATCGACACTGAAGATAGCACTGGACAAAAGAATGCTTACTATGGATACATCGAAGAAATATGGGAACTTAACTACGGGAACTCTATAGAAATCCCTGTATTTAAGTGTCAGTGGGTGAGACATCCAGAAGGTGTGGAGGTGGATGATTACGGGTTTACGATAGTTGACCTTAATAAGGTGGCTTATAAAGATGACCCTTGGATACTCGCTCAATCCGTGGCACAAGTATTTTACATACTTGATCCTAAAGATGAGAAAAAATACATCGTTGCTCCAGGAAAACAAAGAATTGTTGGAGTTGATGGAGTCGAAGACGAAGAAGAATACAATCAGTTTGATGAGGTGCCGTTTTTCGTTGACATATCAAGGATCAATGTGGTTGAAGCAAAACTGTCATTTGGTAGTGTGATTCCTTATCTACGCACCAATGGCGATGGAAAATTAGTTCAAGGCTAGATCATTTATGTTTAGTTGTAAAATCAATTATGTCATTTATTATTAAAACATTTTCAAGATCAAATGAGGATTGAGTGTTGTGAATTATTTCATGTCTTGTAGTTCAAATTGAACTTTTTTTGACTTTGATCATAAAAACATACTTAATGAAATAAAAACAGTACACTAAGGGAGAAAAAGTAAAGTGAGGCATAAAATACATATTTTCTAAATTTGATAAGTTATGATGTATTTTAATTGTTAAAAAAATCAAGTTCAAACTAGAATTTAATTATGAATAAAAAAGTCATGAAAATTAGAATAGAAATGTAAAAAAAAATGTTTGGATGCTAGCAGCAAGGTTCGAACCTCAAACCGCCTGCAGGCAGCAAGGTTCGAACCTCGAACCGCATGGCACCAAAGAAACCCCCGCACCACTGCGCTACTAAGTCTTTCTCGACTTGAGTGGCAACGTATGCTAGATAACCCCACCAGCGTCGGATTAGTAGTGGCGGGCAGGATGACGTCACCAGCCGCCACCGTTATCCTTTTAGTAGTGGCGGGCATGCTGACGTCATCATGCCCGCCACTACTAAGACACCTATATATACTTTCCACTCCAGCCGTCCGAAAACCTAGTTCATTTTCTAAACCCTAAACTCGCCCCCCTCCTCCCGTCGCCGCCGTCGACGTCCCGGAGCACGTCGCCGCTGCCCTCCGCCCGTCGCCGCCTTAATTCCTCGGAGCCCGTCGGCGCCGCCCGTCGTCGCCGCCATCCAGTCGATCAGTAAATAATTATTAACCTACTTCTTTATTTGGTCTTATTTTATTCGAGCTTAGGGTTAAAATGATGGAGGATTGTTATATTAATTTATGCGTGGTAATATAATTTAGTATAATATTACTAGTAGAATGCACTAACAATAATTTCCACTATAACAATAATTTTTTTAATGTACTGTAAAAAATTTCTGAGAAAAAAATTTCCACTATAACAATAATTTTTTTAATGTACTATAAAAAATATCTGAGAAAACAAATTTCCACTATAACAATAATGTTTTTTAATGTACTATAATATTACTAGCTTAGGGTTTTTTAATGTTATAATATCAATGTGACAAAAAAATGCAGATGGCTCCTCCTAAGATTGAACCAACAAACAGTCGATCCTCAGACTCTACATCAAGTGGCGTGTGTGAGGTTTGCAAATGCGGTAAACATAAGGTACATGATGGTATAGTTTGCAGTTGTTTGGCGAAGAAAGTGATTCTCATAATGGACTCCGACTCGGAGGACGACTCGCGATCGCCGCAACCAGATAGGGTAAGTGTTGTGCTACGGAAGAATGATGAGACAACCGGTGGTAGAGGGAAACATGTCGAGGCTAGCGGTGGAAAAGGGAAGCATGTAGAGCAATGCGGCAGCAAGAGGATGAAGGAGGCAAGATCCTCTTTTTATGCAAATTTTATATTTTTATCATCCAATTCAATCATTGATAATAAGTTGTTCTCACTATCGTCGCCGCGTGTATTTTCTTGTTCAGGAACATGGAGAGAAGTTTAGACTGCCTGATGATGCCGAGTTGGTTGAGGATTGGCAAGTTGAGGCTTTTAATCTGTTTAACCAGAAATAGGTTGGGTTTGTGCCGAGGAAGAAGAAGAAGCTCCAAACCATATCTTTCCTTTGGGTTTGACCAGTAGTGCGTTTCGATGTGTAAGCTGGTTTCCCCAGCCTGGACTTGTGTTTGTTTACTTGGTTTCAAATAAACATGATGTGTCAAAAGCGAGCCCCCGCACCACCGCGCTACAAAAGTCTCGATCATATCGTAACAACATGTAATAAAAACACACTTAATAATAAAACAGTAAACTAAGGGAGAAAAATACCAATTTTTGCAATTAGAATATTGGTGTTGTATTTTTATTGTACAAAAAGTTTCAATTTCAAAGGAAGAATAAACTATAGATAAGTTATGATGTATTTTTATTGTACATGTTTATTAATGAAAAAAAAAGTAAAGTGAGGCATAAAAATACATATTTTCTAATTTGATAAGTTATGATGTATTTTTATTGTTAAAAAAACAAGTTCAAACTAGAATTTAATTATGAATAAAAAAGTCATGAAAATTAGAATAGAAATGTAAAAAAAAATGTTTGGATGCTAGCAGCAAGGTTCGAACCTCAAACCGCCTGCAGGCAGCAAGGTTCGAACCTCGAACCGCATGGCACCAAAGCAACCCCCGCACCACTGCGCTACTAAGTCTTTCTCGACTTGAGTGGCAACGTATGCTAGATAACCCCACCAGCGTCGGATTAGTAGTGGCGGGCAGGATGACGTCACCAGCCGCCACCGTTATCCTTTTAGTAGTGGCGGGCATCCTGACGTCAGCATATGCCCGCCACTACTATACTTTTTTCCACCCGCCCAGACTAAACCCTAGTAGTGGCGGTCGGTGACGTCAGCGGCCCGCCACTACTATGTCTTTGCCCGCCACTACTACGATCAATATCAGTGGCGGGCATGCTGACATCAGCGTGTGCCCGCCACTACTAATCCAACTATATAAAGTTTTTGCTCCCGCCGTCCGAAAACCTAGTTTCATTTCTAACTCCCGTGCGCCGAACTCTACCCATTGCCGCCGCTCCCGGAGCCCACGCCGCCCTCGGAGCCCGTCGTCGTCGTCCCCGAAGGCCGTCGCCACCAAACTCCGCACATCGCTCCCACAGCCCACGCCACCCTCGGGGCCCGTCGCCACCGAACTCCGCTCGTCGCTCCTGGAGCCATCGCCGCCATCCCCGAAGCCCGTCGCCGTCGTCCCAGAGCACGCGCCGCCACCGTCCCTGGAGCCCGTCTCCTTCATCCCCGAGCCCACGCCGCCGTCCCGGATCTCGCACTGCCGCCCTCCACACATCACCACCATCCGGAGCCCGTGTCGCCGCCCTCCACTCGTCGCCACCGTGCTGAAAAAAAGGTCAGCTAGTGCCCTTTTAAACATCAATTCACATGTGTTAATTAGGTCATGGGTCTGCCTATGAATGCTTACGAGATATTTGATAATTTACCACTGAGAAGTGGCTTTATATTTTTGTCACATGGATCTATATTTATTGATATAAATGAGTCTACATGTTAGTCTTAATAATGACATTGTAATTGAAGAAGACATCTTTAGAGTGGCAAATAATCAATTTTTTTGGATGGATGGATATATATACTTGTGCATGTGCCCTTGTTGCGCCCTGTCCTATTTCGCTGCATACACATATACCCTATTGATAGCTGACTTCATCGATCGAGTGTCTCATCGATCTTCCTATATGTTGTGAAAATCAAGGATATATCAAATCAAAGTTGATCAAACATGAAGCACATGTTAATTTTTGAAGATAGTGTTAATAACATTATTTTCCTAATAAAGTGTTAATTACATTATTATGAATTATGAGCACGCTTAGAGCTTATCCTCAAAATCAACTATAGATGCAGTGTTTTCGTTCAATTATGCAGTGTTGTATGGACAAAGGCTTCAAAGATAACTATGCCCGCCACTACTAAGAGAAAATAGCAGTGGTGGGCAGGATGACATCACCATGCCCGCCACTACTAATCCTCCTATATAAAATTTTCGCTCCCGCCGTCCGAAAACCTAGTTTCATTTCTAACTCTCGTGCCGTCGTCCGCCAGTTGCCGCAACTCCCGGAGCCCGCGACACCCTCAAAGCCCATCGCCGTCGTCGCCGAAGCCCGTCGCCGCCGAACTCCACTTTTTTAGAATAACTTTTAGAGGCCTATGATGCAAATAATAATTGAGTTATCTCTTGTATGTCATCAAGCCGTGCGACACATCCATTCCTATCAACAACTTCTTCTTTCTCGTGTTGCTGACAGGGAATGGATGTGCTCACGGTTCCATGGCATCCATGAACATTTTGAAAAGCTACACAAAATATGTTGAGGCCTAAACAACACTGTGACCAGTTTACTACCGCTATTATTTCTAAGGCTACTATATACTAATCCTCAAGTTAATGCATCTGGCTGAAGGCCAACATTAGATTCTGCAATTCTTTTTAGGGGCCTATGATGCAAATTGTTATTGAGTTATCTCATGTATGTCATCAAGCCGTGGGACACATCCATTCCTATCAACAACTTCTTTCTCGTGTTGCTGACAGGGAATGGATGTGCACACGGTTCCATGGCAGCCATGAACATTTTGAAAAGCTACACAAAATATGCTGAGGCCTAAACAACACTGTGACCAGTTTACTACCGCTATTATTTCTAAGGCTACTATATACTAATACTCAAGTTAATGCATCTGGCTGAAGGCCAACATTAGATTCTGCAATTCTTTTTAGGGGCCTATGATGCAAATTGTTATTGAGTTATCTCATGTATGTCATCAAGCCGTGAGACACATCCATTCCTATCAACAACTTCTTTCTCGTGTTGCTGACAGGGAATGGATGTGCACACGGTTCCATGGCAGCCATGAACATTTTGAAAAGCTACACAAAATATGCTGAGGCCTAAACAACACTGTGACCAGTTTACTACCGCTATTATTTCTAAGGCTACTATATACTAATCCTCAAGTTCATGCATCTGGCTGAAGGCCAACATTAGATTCTGCAATTCTTTTTAGGGGCCTATGATGCAAATTGTAATTGAGTTATCTCATGTATGTCATCAAGCCGTGTGACACATCCATTCCTATCAACAACTTCTTCTTTCTCGTGTTGCTGACAGGGAATGGATGTGCTCACGGTTCCATGGCAGCCATGAACATATTTGAAAGACAACACAAAATATGCTGAGGCCTCAACAACACAAGAGAGAGAGAACAACACAATCTCCTAACTTGAGGATTAATATAGTAGCTTCAGAAGTAATAGCTCACTACTGTAGCCAAGAAGAGTGTTCATACATTTTCCCACCTTTGACACTGTGATCAGTTTACTACTGCTATTATTTCTGAGGCTACAGTAGTAAACTGATCACAGTGTCAAAGGTGGGAAATGTATGAAAATCTTCTTGGCTACAGTAGTCAGCTATTACTTCCGAAGCCACTATATTAATTCTCAAGCTAGGAGATTGTGTTGTTCTCTCTCTTTAGTTTTGTTGATACCTCAGCATATTTTGTGTTGTTTTTCCCTCTAATGTTCCATGGCAACAAAATATGCTGAGGCCTCAACGACATTGTGATCAGTTTACTACCGCTATTATTTCTAAGGCTACTATATACTAATCCTCAAGTTCATGCATCCGGTTGAAGACCAACATTAGATTCTGCAATTTCTTTTAGAGGCCTATGATGCAAATTGTTATTTAGTTATCTCATGTATGTCATCAAGCCATGGGACACGTCCATTCCTATCAACAACTTCTTTCTCGTGTTGCTGACAGGGAATGGGCGTGAACATGGTTCCATGGCAGACATGAACATTTTGAAAAGCTACACAAAATATGCTGAGGCCTAAACAACACTGTGACCAGTTTACTACCGCTATTATTTCTAAGGCTACTATATACTAATCCTCAAGTTCATGCATCTGGCTGAAGGCCAACATTAGATTCTGCAATTCTTTTTAGGGGCCTATGATGCAAATTGTTATTGAGTTATCTCATGTATGTCATCAAGCCATGAGATACATCCATTCCTATCAACAACTTCTTTCTCGTGTTGCTGACAGGGAATGGATGTGTTCATGGTTCCATGGCAGACATGAACATTTTGAAAAGCTACACAAAATATGCTGAGGCCTCAACAACATTGTGTTCAGTTTACTACTGCTATTATTTCTAAGGCTACTATATACTAATCCTCAAGTTCATGCATCCGGTTGAAGACCAACATTAGATTCTGCAATTCCTTTTAGAGGCCTATGATGCAAATTGTTATTGAGTTATCTCATGTATGTCATCAAACCATGTGACACGTCCATTCCTATCAACAACTTCTTTCTCGTGTTGCTGACAGGGAATGGGCGTGAACATGGTTCCATGGCAGACATGAACATTTTGAAAAACAACACAAAATATGCTGAGGCCTCAACAACACTAGAGAGAGAAAACAACACAACATCCTAACTTTAGGATTAATATGACATCAGACCTTTTTTGCATAACCAAAATTCTGATACATTAGCATCTTCATATGAATAGTTTATCTATGGCGGAAGAAGGACGTTCCATCGAGGAGCTCATCTACGAGTCTCCCGCAAAAACAAATAAAGAGGGTTCATCTGAAGGATCCTCCGATAGCGAATCTTCGTACCACTCTCCGGAGAATGAACATCCAATGGAGCCTAGGAAGAAGAGAACGAGAGAAGACGCCGATGAGGATTACATTCCTGAAGCTCAAGCGGAGGTAATTATTACGTTAGTAACAAGTCAGAGCAGCTTCTAACCGAGGATTACATTCCTGAAGCTCACATTGTCTATCATCGTAGGATCGTCCAAAGCGAGGAAGCAAGCGTCGATTATTCCAAAGCGAGAAAAGAACAACTATTGTCCCAGCTATTGAGTCAGCTGAGCGAACAGATGTTGAGCCCGCTGCCACAACATCGTCTGCAAATGCGAAGAGGAGAGGGAAACGGGAGAAGAACAAGCTACATACAGCTATCTATGAGGTTGAAGAAGTGCATGTTGATGGGGCTCCAAAGAAGCCAAAAGAAATCACAGCGAAGTGGCGTAACGACTGTGGATGTCTCGCCAGGGAGCGATGTAAGATAGTTTGGAAAAATTGGAAGACTGTCCCTGAAGCTACAAAGAACGAATTGTGGCAGCATATAAAAGCGCATTATAAATTCCCGGAAGACCGCTTAGAAGACGCTAAAGCTGCCACATTGAAGACTATCGGGAAGGCTCTCCGTACATTTAGGACTAAACTGAACACACAATACCTTCAGAAAGATGAGTCGCCACTCAACGACTACGGCTTTATAACGCCAAATGAATGGAATGAATTCAAAATGCAGCATTGCTCCGAAGAAGCCAAACAAGAGAGCATAATGTTCAAAGAACTTAATAAGAAGAATAAGTTCCCCCATAAACTTGGGCCAGGTGGATATAAGGCTAAGGAGGATGAGTGGAGTAAAAAGGAGGAGGAGGACCGTGCGGCTGGGTTACCTGAACAGTTTTCAGGTGCTGATCAGCGCACTAAGAGATGGCTCCTAGGTCGAGCTAAAAAAACACCGAGGGCCAATATATGCTCTCCGACTCACGGACTAGTGAAGTATTCCAGAAAGCACAGGAAATCGCTGAGTTGGAGAAGACTGGAAAGTTCAAGCCCGAGGGATGTAATGACCAGCTTACATCTGCTCTCGGAAACGAGGAACATCGAGGGCGCACCCGAGGTGTCTCTTCTATAGCACCCTGGAAAAATACTTTCAAGAAACAGGAGGGTGCCACATACAAGAAGCGTCAAGCACGCACAGACGACGCCGCAGAGCGCCGTGCAGAGTGGGAGCGACATTTTTTTGAATTTATTAACGAGAATCCAAACATAATGCAGGCTGCAGCTGGACAAATAATTGTGCCAGAGGTACGACTCGACGTACCAAGCAGTGTTGGCTCAGTACAAGACAAATTTCCTGTAAATTATATTAAAGAGGACACACCCTGCAGCCTGCATGTACCGATAGGGCGCAAAGGGCATTCCCAAGAGGCTGCACGAGGCATTGCTATGCCTGGGGATTTATTTCACAATCGGCCTATTCCTGCTGACTATACCAAGGTTCAGGTCAATGAGATCACCAACGACAGATTTATTAATGACCCCTTGGATCTTCCAATGCCTGATGAGGGGATTGAGACAATCGGAGATGCTCTAAATAACTTTGTCCTATGGGCGAGCCGAGATATCAAATTACTGCAGACAAGTTCTCAGAGTAAATCACCTATTGTCTCATCACAATCCCCCGCATATCTTTCATCTCAGGATGTGCAAAATATAGGATCATTATCACCTGTTGATGAGCGTGAAATAGAGGAAAAGGCAGAGGAAGAGCCAGTGCCCAATAAAGTGGCAGAAGTGATAGAATCGAAAGTGACTTCTGATCCTCAAGTGACAAAGCTAGTGCCAGTGCTTGAGCCCACTGATGAGCCCAACACAAATGTGCCAGAGCCAGATCAAATGCCAGTGCTAGTTCCGACTGAGCCTCAAGTGCCAGTTCCGGCTGATCCTCAAGTGCCAGTGCTAGTTGCTGCCGAGCCTGAAAAACAAGATGCATGCCCAAAGCCAGCAATCCACAAGATAACTGTTCAAGCTGGGCAGTGTTCTGCGCTGAAATCTGAAATGCATAAATTTTTTAATACTTTGGGGCAAACACGTTCTATGCCCGAAGCGGCTCCCATAAAGGCTCCAGTACAAAAGCATGCGGGCTCACTTTCTGTTGATAAGAGGACCTACGGAGACGAGGATTATATCGAATACGAACCAGGCAAACCATTATTACCCCAAGGAGTACTTAATTGTATGCCTTGGGCGATGAAAACATTTCATGACTGGTACCTCGAAGCGTCTTCGTTAGGTGTAACACAAATAGAACTGACGGTTCCACAAGAAATATTCAATTGCCCAGAGTTTAAGCTTGCACTATTTTTCGACGACTTCCATCGGATGTTTCGTCTGAAGCGAACCGACATCACAAGCATGATGCTCTGGTGCATGTAAGTACTTTATACTTTGTCAATACAAAGAAAAAATAAATAATGTCTTATATTGACTATTGTTTTATAACATATGCAGTTGTAATTCACGCGGTGACGAGTCTAAATTGTATGGGTACCTAAACCCGTCATTAATAAGCCAAAGTGTGCTGAACCCGACACTAAACCAGAATGATAGCAAGTACTGGACTGCGGGTAAGAAAAAATTTCAAAGAAAAATGTTCAATAAAGACGAAGACAAACTTAAGAAGAACAAAAGGAGTTGTGCCGCGTTGTATATTGCACGGTGCATGTATCAATGGAAGGACAGAGAAATTATATGTGGGGCATATAACTTTAAGTAAGTATACCCACTATATCCACTTAAACACGTTTTATCGATTATGAAACTAACATATCATATATTACTTCTTTCGATAGTGATCATTGGATTGCACTTCTGATATACCCAAAAAGCTCAAGGGTTTATGTGCTCGACTCGCTCGACAAACCCAAAAAGAATATCAAGATATATTAAATGTTATTCAGAGTGCACATAGATACTACGTGGAAAAGTTAGGTGGCCCACATGATCCACAGAGGCCGAAAGAAATGCTTATCAGAACCAACTTTCCGGTAATATTATATTTTTAAATTTGTTAATTCAATTGATAAAGCCAAACTATATATCGTTCTAACTTTGTCTATTTTGAAGTGTCACAAACAATCTCTTGGTTCCGTGCATTGTGGCTACTATACTTGTGATTTCATGAGCAATAACTTAGGAAAGTTTGGGCGGACAGTATCTGAGGATACTAAAGAAGTAAGTTGATTTCTTGTGTGTTAATCTAATATAACTTGCAGCGTATTTACTTATATTTTACGTATGCAGGCGTCAGGTCCATCAACCGTTGCCGAGAAGAGCCAACTCTCTGAATTACAAATGTACGAAATCGTATCAAGGATGTGCCGCTTCACGATGCATGAGATTCTTCATGAGCTTGGAGTATTTTCGATCCTGAGAGTGAAGTGGCCAAGCATCCAACTTTGTATGATTGGGCCGGAAGAATGAAAAGGCGAACCAATTAAGATATGAGTTAGCCTTCCAAGAAAACATAAACCGCATGAGCATGTATTTGTGAAACAATGAATTGTGTTGATGGATGGTTATTGCGAAACAAAAACCGGAAGAATGTAAATATTGTGAATTTTTGAAAATTGATGAGATTGATGGTTGTTGTGTTGATGTGTTGTTGTTGTGGATGTGTATGTGGATATGTGGATGTTTTGCTGCTGTGTATGTGGATATGTGGATGTTTTGCTGCTGTGTATGTGGATATGTGGATGTTTTGCTGCTGTGTATGTGGATGGCTGTGTGAAGCATATAATTTCTGTGTTTTGGTTTGTGGGATCACAGCATTCTGTGTTATGGCTTATACACAGCAGTGGCGGGCGTGCTGACATCATCTGCCCGCCACTGCTATTGATAACGGCAGTGGCGGGCAGATGAGGTCAGCGCGCCCGCCACTGCTGTTGACATAGTGGTGGCGGGCGTGCTGACATCATCTGCCCGCCACTGCTGTTGACATAGTGGTGGCGGGCGCTCTGACCGCCACTGCTAACCAGCGATAGCAGTGGCGTTAGAGCAGTGGCGGACTGGATGCCCGCCACTATAGGTCGATTTTGCCCGCCGCTACAGTGTCGCTTTGTAGTAGTGAACACACCGCCCTCGCCGTCATCATGCCTAACCAAGTTTAGGCGCCCTAATCAACGCTTCGTTTTCCGCCCCTCGCAAGAGACTAAGAGAGTCCCAACTCCCAAAAGCTACAAGACGAGACAGGATAACGCACACCATGGGGAGAGCTCCGTGCTGCGACAAGGCGAGCGTGAAGAAGGGCCCATGGTCGCCGGAGGAGGATGCCAAGCTCAAGTCCTACATCGAGCAGAACGGCACCGGCGGCAACTGGATCGCCTTGCCCCTGAAGATCGGTATGTGCTTGCCTATGGCCATGGTGGCCGGTAGCAGTAGCGGTAGATCGAAGAAAGCTAATTAAGTGCATGCATGTGTGACCTTGGGGGGTTTGTACATATATAGGTTTGAAAAGGTGCGGCAAGAGCTGCCGCCTCCGGTGGCTGAATTACCTCCGGCCGAACATCAAGCACGGCGGGTTCTCGGAGGAAGAGGACAGGATCATCCTCAGCCTCTACGTCAGCATAGGCAGCAGGTACTTGCTAATTCACTTGTTCTCACCAGTCTAGCTATAGTCACCCGTTTGATCAACTCAACTGTAGAATTACTATTAGCTGCAAACCGCCCGGTAGGCAGGCAGTCACATGGGCATGGGTGTGGTACAATCTATGATCTGACAAGACCATGCATGGCATAGGTGGTCGATAATAGCAGCGCAGCTGCCGGGGAGGACGGACAATGACATCAAGAACTACTGGAACACGAGGCTCAAGAAGAAGCTCTTTGGTAAGCAGTCGCGCAAAGATCAGAGACAGCAGCAGCAGCTCGGGCGCCAGGCAGCCGCTGCCGGCGATGGGCAGATCAAGCAAGAAGCAAGCAGGGATGCAAACGGAACCGTTGGCTTGGCTGCCGGTGCCAATAATTACAGTTGGCACCAGCACCAGGCCATGGCCGTGCCGGTGCACCCGATGTCATTTCCAATGGTGGAAGGTGGTCGCATCGGAGACGACGTCGACGAGTCAATCCGGAAGCTTCTGTTCAAGCTCGGAGGGACGAACCCCTTCGCCGCCTTGCCGTCGCCGCCATGCATGCCTCCACCACCAATGTACGAGGAAGCCCCATGCTTCGTCGCGCCATCGGTGCACGCCGCACCGCTCAGCGGAGGCGGCGGCATGCAGTGTTCGAGCGCGCTGCCGGCGCTGGAGCTGGACGAGAGCTTCCACTTCAATCAGGTCAAGCTGGACGGGCTCGAGTGCTTCTTCGGAATGGGAGACCACAGCATGAGATGGAATGAGGTAAGCCCATTGGTTTGCCCTAACAACGCCGCCGCGTCCAGCTCCCAAGGGATGCAGCCCTACTGCCTAGTTGAAGAGCCAACTGACCTTGGGATGCAGTAGCGATTTGGTTTTTTGTGTCTTCGTGTACATGCATGATTGTGGATCTATGGACTGTGGTGTAATTGTGTAAATCTGTAGCATTCATGGGAATGGTGAAGGATGAGATCATATCGTGCTTCTTCTTTGAAGTGAGAGCAATAGTGTCGAACAAGAGATCGATAGGTGTCTCATTTTTCAGGTCTCTTATGTGAATCTTATCTTTAAACTATATTTCTCTACTCGCTTACCGCCCGCCCTACAGAACCCTTTTAGACTTGTACGGGGTTGCATTTATCTGTCACTTCATTTGTTGTGTATCTCGTGATTAATTTTTTACCACGTACTATACTGCCCCTCAACTTAAGGCTAGCGAGACATTTGTTGTAATTTGTGTGTTAATTGTTCCCTAATAGCATAGGACATAGTATTTACTTTTCTGCCGACAATACACGCAGAAGTTTGTGTGTAAACGAGACGTAAAATTTTGGCAAAAAATGCATGCATGGTTGCTCCATGCGATATTAAGGAATATATATAACGAGGCACGCCTACAGAATCCCCCAGTACCCAGTATACTGTTCTTTATATGCAAAGCTAAGAGAATCACCAATGCTTCAGTATTAGGTATCTAGGACTGTAACTTAATTTATTTCACAATTTTGGGGGAGCATGACATGTTCGCGCAGAGTTCACTCTATTTTTCGCATTCAAATATTCCAGGGCACTATGCATTTTGGTAGCGATAAACTCTTCTACTAAAGTCCCACATGTACAAGAGAGATTTCTTTCATATGGATTAATTTTTTAAAATCATTTCCATCACGCATGAAATTGAGGTTTAATTAGGGCAAACTAGCTTGATCATGCATGATGTGTCAAATATCTTTAAGGTGGCAAATTAGCTACGTTTGAAATTAAACCAGGAGTCTGAAAATGATGATATGTGGACTTCATTTATCTGGCCGTCATATGATTTTTTTTTAAAGTATGCGGCATGCGATCATCAAAACGTTTATTTCGCTTATCTTGTTTTACTTCTCGTCCCATACAATAGCCATGAAATTTAATGGAGCATTAATCTCTTCCCAAGAAAACTATAGTCATTTCTTGGCATGTGTTGAATAACTAGAGGGTACTTACTAATTAGAGTACTAGACTAAAAGTTATATTATATCTAGTACTAGCGTGCTCCTTCCTACGACCGAGGAAAATGTCAGCTCAACAAACTGTTCTAAAAAAAATAAAAACTCAACTGACCTGACATATCATTGACACTGCATATTGTTCCAGCTTTAGATGCATGTGACCATTTCATTTTCCATTTTGATGCCTGCATAAAATGAAGCAACGAGCATGGTTTTTTAGTTCCTAATGAACATGTAAAGGAAAGAAAAATCGTAAAAGCTTTGGATAACTGAGTACTCACCTATGAGAAATCTGATAGCTCCATGGGTGTGCTTGATAGATATGTTCTGGTAATTCAAGAAATCTCATGAATCAATTAACAAAACGTATTTTAATTTAATTGGCACCATAATAATCAACCGAAACAGAAACTTCAAGTATACATATCTTGCTTGTTTGGTAAAATAAATTCCCAGTCGATCGGCACTTAAGACCAAAAGGAGGTTTAATTAGTCTATATATATGATTGTTAGGAGGTATCAATGTATCATGCATGGACAAACAAGTCCATCGTCAATTAGAAAGATATGGTATAGTACAAAGCATGACTGAGAAGAGTCGAGTAGGTGAGTAATGCTGTATATCTACCAAACCATAAAGGAACCTGTATATCTATCAACAAGGGCAAGAAGTCAATGCAATGCTGCTTTGGTTACCTAACACATAGGTGGGTTATAGGCATGTTTTAAAATGATATAGTTGATGGGACGAAAGCTATCAATCTCATCTGTAGTGACACGAAACATCTTTGAACTGAAATTTTAGGGGCTAGTCAATCAGTGACAATCATCGCTTTCGTCTTTTTCTCAATTTTCATCCTGTTATTTCAGTTTTTTTCTTAACAACGTATACACTTTACCGTAACTTATTATCAATTTATCATCTCATGACCTATTTACATAATTGTAATCAGACAATTTTCCACCATCTTTTATAATAAAACGATCTTAAGATACAATACTTACGGAGGCTACACTCACCTCATGGCCGGACAGCTTGTCAAACGTGTTCAATGATTAGTATAATTTGTTAACATAATGTCCCGTACGGCCACATCACATCTTGAAGTACACTTGCTCTAACAGACTAACAGCTCAGTTTCGATCGATACCAAACGCCTGCACAAATGAGGAGCTGCATTCCTTTCATTTTTGAGGAAAAAATGGTACTGATCACACAATTGAACAATACTGATCACACAAAGAAATTTTGTTCCAAAAGACATGAATGCTTGTGACTAGTTATTCGAAATATGAATGGTTACATAAGATAGATGTACGACTAAAGATATGCGTTAATACTTGAAATCTTTTAAAATTAAGGACCCTGTTACGTAAGCATGCATGACCCTGCAGGGAAATTACATAAACTTTAATCAAGTACTCTATTCCTTTTTCTATTCAAAAGGTATCCCACTTATTGCTTATTTTTTTCTGATAGGCAAAAGCATAACAAAACAAAAGCATTTATCTTCCATACACACACGCACGCACTCGATAATAAGTTGAAAAATTAATGTTGTCTTGAAAATGCGTACGTACGGTGTATCCCAGTTATTACTTTTTTTCCGTCTCTCCTTGAGTAATTTCAGACAAATGTTAACCGTTTTACCAAGATGACAGGAATAAATGTTGCCTACGTAACTTTTTTTACTAGGTCACTAGAATTAGGAGACAACACATGTTACATGTAGCTAGGTACGGTTATCTTAAAATGTTAGGCGCTGGACCGGTGGTTGCTTGCTTTGCAACCTAGCTTCACTGAATCAATAGCACACAGAGGGATGGTAATTACTAATCAGTTTGTAAAACACCGCGTTTTTGAAAGTAGAATCAAAACAGTCAGTTAGGAAAAGATGTGCAGAAACGATATATACGCTGTTTTGTACAAAAAAGAAACTGGCAGACAACAAATCGCTGAAAGCTATAGCAACTAACAAGAACCTCTCGCAAACATGAATGCTCAACAGGATAAGCGACACGGATTACAAAAGAACATGAGAACTACCCAAGTTTCACTATAGAAACCATGCTCTGGCTGTAAAGTGGTGAGAATATCCCTGCCCAACTAGGTTTCTGCTAGAAAGAGCGCCATGCAAAACGTCAAGCATTCACAACTTGATGGCGCATGCCGTCAACACAGCTAAATTAGTTTATTTCATAGCCAAGTATTGCCTGCAGCCCTGCACCTGAGACAAGAGCTAAGCATCCAGTACTCTGATGATAAAGTACTCAAGAAATCTGAGAAGGGCTCGTGGTTTATAGCGTGACAGGGACATTCACTTAGATGGATTTTGATGTTGCTCGACTTTTCTGAAGCTAATATGAAAGCTATTAATCTTGTGGTCTCCTCCCACTCTGCATAATATAGTCTATTGCAACTATGTAGATTGTAAGTTTATTGATTGTCACAGCCTCACCGGGCGGCCACTTTACTAACTTATTGATTATTGATTATTCCATTACAAGAGGAAGATGTCGGACTGGCTCTGATTATGTTGTCCAAGGAAGAATAAAGGAATAATCATAGTAATCTCACTGACCACATTCTTCTGTATGACTCTATCAACAATAATATTGTGTATCTGCTTTCAATTTTATAAGGATGACAGCAAGTTTATTAGATTAGAAATTTGAGCAATCATCTGGCAGCACGAGAGAAGAGGGTCTAAGAATCGTTGTTGAGCCGTCACGTCATAAAAAGGATAAATGAATTGAGAAAGTTGTGTCTGGTGCAACATTATGAAAAATACAAAACAACTATGAAGGATGTTGTAAGGTTCAAGAAATATGATCTTGTTGATGTAATAAAAGATTTTATTACCTTTAAAGCCTTCACGATTTCCACAAGGGGGATCCATTTTTTCGAGATGAATTGCTAGTTTCAGCCCTACATTCTTCTGTTCCTACAGGCTACAACTGTTCCTGCATTCAGTTACAGAATCTATGTCACTGAAAAACAAATTTTCATTTGCCTATAAATGAAGGAAATGCCGTTGATTCAGCACGTCATTTTGTGATTCCATTACAGAGTAACATTTCATTCAGAGGCATATCAGGCAGCATGGCATCCAACTGAATAAAAGATGTATGAAAGGACATATTAGAAATATCTATATGCTTCTCCATGAAAGAAGATGTTCCTATGGCTCGAGAAGTATAAAGCCCTTCGGCGTGTCAACAAGATTATTCTGATAATTGTTTGGCTGCATGTTTCCTCGTCATCGTATGGATGAATACATAACCGGTTAAGCAGGTTCCCTATTATACCATGCGATGAGAGTGCATTTGATCCAATCAGGTCAATATATGAAAATAAAAGGAAATCCAAAGTCATTCTATTACATCCTTAGTCCATGTAACTGGTTTCACCTTAGGAACACATAGTACATATTGCTGAAATGCTAGATAGACCTAGGATGTACCATTTGCTCTTTCGGCAAAAGAATGGAACCCATTTTAATGACCTCAGATATACTGGTGGCCCCTACCTGTGAAAAGGAAAAGGGGAAGGACATCCCCTTAACTCAGTAAAGGTGTTTCTCCAACACTTGGATCTATAGCTGATTCTAAATGTACCTCACAGATCTAATTAAAAAGTTATTTGTGATACAATTTCTATAATATAAGCCTGCAACTGTGGATGCATATCCTGGTGCACCATACATCCATATGGGTCAATTAGAAGAAGAAATTTGGTGATGTGCTGGCTGCTGGGTGGATTGAGCAGATCAGGGTACAATAAGGTAGTTTGTCTTTAAAACTTGTATGAGGTCAATTTAGTCAAGAGTTGAAAAAGGCTAGCGAGGAAGAGCATGAACAAACAAAAAATCCAAGCTCTCTCACTAGCTGTAGTATATCTAACTTGAAAACTATATAAGATACAGTGATCTATAAAAATCATGACAACCAAATCAACTGTAACAAAGAAGCTTAATGTTTAGGCAACAAATTCGGTATAGCATCACGCTATTGATTGGCAAAGGGAATAAACAGATGAGATGTAAACAATACAAGCAACCAAATCTTATAGAGTAAATGCTTGACTTCACTACATCACTGATCTAATCATAAAGTTGAAGTACTTCTACAACTAGCAGAAACAAACATAAGACCATTCTGTGGCGCATATCATGGGCCTAATTCTCTCACTGTGGCACCTAACAGGGACAGTTTCAACCAAATTTACACGACCTGTCAGGCAGTCAGCTCCTATCGCAATCAGAACATGGGGATCTTCTGGTTGACTGAGTTTTAATAAATTAATAAACGGGCATATTTGTGTCAAAATAAGCACATTATCAAGAGTGACTACGCGTAGATATCCTCATATGTTTATTTCATACTGAGATGAAAAAACTCAAAACGGAAATCCCACATGTAAAATCCCTCCACCTCGCGTTCTATTGTACCTAATCTAACATCAGAGGCGCGTTAGGTCCATCGATATTAGCATCCCGTTCTCTAAACTACGATTTCTCGCCCAGTTGTACTACCGGAAAACCGCCATTGTCATCACACGACGTGATCTGCAGCGTAAAAAAACAACTCCACCGACTCCCAACCCAACACTGCAAAAGCCATCAAACACGTCGTATCTCCGCATTAGCCACGCCCCGCGTGCGAGGGGGGACTAGAAATTTCGAGGAATCGCGCGAACCATACGATCCATCCAGCAGGAGACGGGGGAATTAAGAGCAAAACTTCGGTACCTCCGATGCGCGCGCAGGAGAGGAATTCGGCTCGGGCAAACACGTCGATCGAGAAAACCCTAGGATTTGGGTTTCGCCCGTCTCCACCTCCGCCTCTTCGCGCGCCTCCATCCCCACGCTTGCTTCGGTGGGAAATTTTGGCGGCACGGCGAGTAAGCCGGGCGGGCGGGCGGCGCTGGAGCCTGGATGTCGGGAGGCCGGGTCGGATTTTTTTTTCTTTTAAAATAATATATATTTTTATTTGAAATTTCAAATCTACTATGCAATTTTTAAAAAAAACTACTGTATGCACTATATCTGTCCGATTTGTCCTGGACAAAAGCTAGGTCGACAAAAGATATAGGAAGATTTACTTTCATGCCACATATAAATTAGTGGAATTTGCTTTTTGCTCTATATGAGTGTATGATATATGATTTTTGGGTCTAGTTGTTAAACACACAGGACGTAGCAAAAAATTAAACGCCACTCAACTTTATGACATAAGAGCAAAACTAATTCGGTGGGAGACTATTTTTGTAATTTCTTGGGCCGCCACCACGAGGAATTTGAAATTTCGAATAAAAATGAATTATTTAAAAAAAAATCGGCGGCTCGCATGAATCGTGGGCTTTTATAGTCCCATCAGGCCGAGGCCGGTCGCGCTGCATGCCGGGGTTGGGGCACATGAATCGTGGGGATTTTATAAGCCCATCAGGCCGAGGCCGTGATGTACAATTAAGGTTGCCCCCTTACAAGTGGGCCGCACGGTGACCTCTAAATCCAAGCCCAATTAGTTTTAGGCCGGCATAAAAACCTAATTGGGCCCTGCAACCTACAGGGCAGTAATTTTTTTTAACTATACTCGTAGAAACGGTTCCCTAACTATTTTGTACTAAGAAAGTTGACTTTTCAACAAAAACTATATTTACTTCCAAGTAAGCTCGATGCTCCTTGCTCCATGGGTTAACTTGCCAATAATAACCTTCCGAGTAATCTCGTCAAACTCCGAATTTACTTTTGACTCTTTTGCTGAAATGGCAACTGCGGATCAGATCACCAGAACTCCAGAAGCGGCAGCCACCGTTTTTTTTTTCAAAAATGGGATGCCCTCCAACGCGCCGCTCCAACGGCTAGTTCCCCAGCAGCATCGGCGCATCGCCCACAAAAATCCTTTGCCCCAACTCGCGCACAACACCTCGCCCCAGTCCACGCACCACTCCCCCCTCTTCTCCCCGCTCCGCGAGCGAGCGAGCGAGCTAGCTAGCGCCCGACGGAAGCGAGATGGTGGTGGAGATCTCCTGCTCCAAGCGCGACGTGGCGCGGGGAGCGGAGGTGGAGGACGAGGACGACGGGGAGTACGAACGCGTGTTCTACGAGGACATCGAGGCGCCCAAGTTCGTCGACCTCACCGCGCCCGACGCCGCCCGCCCCGCGGACGACACATCCTGGTTCTGCCTCCGCATCGGTACGCTAACCGACTAACCCTCCAGCTGATCCTGATCCACCGCGCTGCTGCTAGTTCTAGTTGTCCTGAGCTCCTGATCCATGTCGTGGTGCGCCGTGCGCGTGTGCAGGTTGCGACCAGAACCACGAGCAGGTCGATCCGGAAGCGCTGCACAGGAGCTTCTTCATGCGGGTTCGTCGCTTGTTCCTCTCGCGTCCCGCCGTGGTGTGGTACTGTGGTGTGTGCGCGATTTTGTGGCCGGGAGGTTGTAATGTTTGTGGTTTAATGGTGGCAGGTCATGGCGGCGAGAAGCCCCAACGTCCGACTGCAGAAGGCGATCAGCAGGAGGAACCAGAGGTAGCATCTCGATTTCTCTCGCGATCTGTGTGAATTGGACTGGTCTTTACATTGGACGTGCCCATCTCGTGATCTGGTGCAGCTCCATGCTTAAATACCCACACTCCGCGCCGCCGAAGCCTCCCAGGGCACGGATCGCGAGGCTAAGCACGGCGACGGAGGCTGCCGAGAAGGCGGCAAAGCCCAAGCTGAAGACCCACCGGATCTGTACCCTGCGGGCGTCTCCGACCCTGACCAAGGAGGCGGCGAAACCCAGCGCAAAGAAGAAAGCACTGACGACGCCGAGGAGCAAGGCCATCCGGACGAGGCAGGATCCGTTCCTGAGCACGAAGCACCAGAAGGAGCCGGTCGCGGCCGCGAAGAAAGGGACAGTCGTGAAAGCGCTGTTCATGAGCACGCCAAAGAAGGACGCCGGACAGACGCCGACGAAGAGCCAGGCGCCGCCCCTGTCCGAGGTCTGTTCCAAGATGAGGAAGCTGAATTTGGCGTGCCGGGAGGTGCCTAGCAGATACCTCTGTCCGCCGTCGAATCGGAAGACTCCCAAGAAATGCGACCAGACAGCCACCAAGAGCGCCAAGACAGGCCAAGAGTCCAGGCCGGATGCCAAGAAGAGGATTTTTGGCCGTTCAGTCAAACATGCCAACGCCGATGAAGCTGGTAAAGAGAACCGAGTTGACCGTGAGAACCCAGCTGCCGATGACAACGCATGTACAGAAAATGCAACCTCCAATGAGGAAAGGAGTGAGGTGATACAGGAGCCGAGAAATGAGGTGGAAATTGTGCGAGCTGAAAATTACGATGACAATAAGGAAAACATGCCATGTGTTGATCAGGTGACAGAACCAACAGCGATGAGTTCGCTTTCTGAAGGTGAAAATCTGCAGCTCCTGGCCAGCAATGAGAATGTGCCTCATAAGGTGCTGAAACTGGTAACACTGAAGTAGTTTTCCTCTGTATTGCTGTAGTTTGGAACCTGAGATACTGAAATGGACCACATGCAGGTAGCTAAAGTTCAGAGCAAATCGAACGCTGAGCAAGGAGGAAAGCTCAAGAAGACTACAAATCCGAAGCCATTTAGGCTAAGGACTGGTGTGAGTTCATTCGTCTCACATTGCCATCTGCCCATTGTTTTGCAGTATTTTGCTCGTTACTAATAACTAATAAGAGTCCTCAGTCCTCACTCAATCTTCTGCATGTAGGAAAGAGGAGTGTTGAAAGAAGCAAATCCAGAAAGAAACCACACGCTCACCGAGAACAACTACCTGGCAGCACTCAAGGATAGAAATAAAGTAGTGGTGGTAAGTTGATTCACGCCTTCCAGCTATAAGGTTCCCAATGGTGGCATCAACAGTGTGTGCACTTACTGATCTGTATGTATCGACACTGTCTGACGCAGCAAACAGGACGATGCCATGATGGAAAGGGACGAGACAATCCGACCCGCGGCGAGAAACAGGTGAGCATTGATGTCTGCAAGAAAATTTCCAGTTCCAGATCAGTTTAGGAAAAGGTCGTCTGATCTGTGCAAACCATAAATTCAGAAGAAACAGATCAGAAAAGTTGCCACGGGTCAGCTTGCTGAAGCCAAGACGATCTTGAACAGCATGAGGCCTCGAATGACGAATGGAAACACAGTTGGGAAGTCAGAGAGGGCTTGCAGACTGGCATCGTCAACACGAAGTGCCAAGACAACAAGGTTTGCCCCCAAAAAAATAATCTTAGGATGAGGTATCGATCTACCATGTTTTCTACATAGTTGTCATCATGCAATATTTTCTCTTGTGTTTGTTCAGTGGTTCCATGGCACCTCAGATTGGAAAGAGAAGAAGATCTCGTCAGTCTATCAGTGAAAACCTCCAGACTCGTAGCAGCCGCTGCTTGACTAAAGTGACAAACTGACAATTGTTTTATTGTCAGCTGCAAGAATGAAAATATGTATTTACTTCGTAGGATTCGATTCCCGATCTTTTTGAACTACACTGCACTCTGCAGCACACCAACAAGGATGTATCATGTTCCCTTGTTCTGTCCATGCGATGTGTGTTGGGCGAAATTCGTTTGTTCTGTTCAATCCAAATTCTTTTGTTGTAATTAGAAAGTAAAACTGGGGAGAAGAGGCCCAAGAGCAGGAGATTCACTAAATTTTAGAGGTTCGATTTTGCCGAGTTCTTATTTATTTTATATGGATTATGGTACCATAACTATTCATTTTATATGATCTAATGGTTGAGATTTAAATTACTTAAAAGGTAATAAGTCACATTTATTTTTTTAATCAGTGCATGCTTACCAAAATCTATATCCTACCATATTATGAGCAACCGGAAAATTAACCGTAGCTAGCCGGTTAAACTAAAAACTAATATTATTTAATTTAGAAATAAAAGATAATCAATGGTAAGAATTGTTTACTAGTGTTACCTTATAAAGAGATAAATGTTGCACCATAAAATCCTTTTTTATATTAGACAAATTTTGTATTTAAGATTGGTTTGGGAGCTCACAACTCCGGTATATTTCTTATAGATAAGCTGGAATTTTAAACTTTTGTTTAAAATCAAATCTCGATCCATTCTCAAGAAATAGATCGGGATTGTGGGCTCTTATATACTTCGGAACGTTTATTTGTTTTTATTTTTTTGTGTAATCTTTGTAATTTATACACATATATTTTCTGCCGCTGCCGCCCAGCCAATCCAATCCAAGCTTACTGGTCCCTCTTCTCTCTGCATCCATCCATCCAAGCGAAGAGACGATCGAACAGCGTCGCCGTCTCGCCACCTGGCCAGCCATGAACCACATCTGCAAGTACAGAAGAGCTGCATCTACGGATACGGCTGCCATCAACTCTGCCATGAATCTATGGTCCGCTTGGCGCCTTGTGCTAATTGTGTAACAAATCATACTTAATTAGCAGGCGTGCTCACTGTTTTCGAGACGTGGTGGGGTCGTGGGGGCACGGGAACGCCGCCGGAAATCGGGCCGAGATCACGGCGACCGGTGCGGTGGCTGGCGAGCAGCGGCGACGCTCGGCGCGGGTCACGGACTCACGCGCCTCGCTGGGGAGAGAGGACGGTAGGGTCGACTCGCCAGCCGGCTAGTTTTTTCGATCTGCCATGCATTTGGTTGGTTACAGCCTTACAGGCAACAGGTGGGCCGGGGCACCACGCGGTACTCTTATCTGCCTCCTCCAGTTATTACGCTGTTTTATGACATATTTGATTTCTATGATCTGTCTAATTTTAAAATAGATTTGTAGTTTTGAAGCTTCGTGATATTTTTTTAAGAAGATTCATCTATTCTACTATTAAAAGGTTAATTACATTTCTGGCATTCCAGTTAGCCAGCCGCCGGAATGCGCCTCTTTTATTCGCATAATGGACAGCAAAACCGGCAGGCCGCCGACCGCGGGCACGCAGGTTGCCAGGCTCTAGCTTCACGGCTGGCTTCGACTGTGAGTGGATGCTCAACAGACAACAGCTAGCTCGACGGCCGTACGTCGTTCTTGAACGATCGATCGAAAGACGATCGACGAGCCGAGGCCCGAGGGTCATCGTCTCATCGATCGAGCGCTGCGGCTACGTACCTTGTGGGCTCGATCTGGCACTAGCATAGTACGTACGTACGTGCCGCTGTTAATATACGCGTGGGTTCTAGCTCGTGTGTACGGTTTACCTGTTTAGACACACGGCGCCCGACGATATTTACGTGTGGGTTCTTGCACGAGGACGGCCGTACGATATTTACTCGCTGTCGTGCCGTGCAGGTTCAGGGAGCTAGTGAGGGAGCTGAGTCAGCCAATGCAACCAGCTAGCTGCACGCACGATGAAATAATTGCTGATGCGAGCGATGCATTCATGCACCCCGCGCGCACGGCCACTCGTTTGATGGCTCTATCGATTGTCACACGCTTGCATGCTGCCACCACATAGGACTGCGTAATTCAGTAGAGTTTACAGGTTTTACTCCGAACAATTGGTTTCCACTATGTTACAAACCGTCCTGTCCTGACGTATGAAAGTATGAACACATCGCATGTGGGGCCCGCACGTCAGTGGCGCGTCAATCTCGATCCAAACCGGCCGCAGGAAAAAATGCGGCGCAGACCGGTACGGTGACCGGTCCGGTCGAGCCGACTCAACTCGCCATGCCGCTTTCTAGAACAGCGGCGACGAGATGATGCGGCGCCGTGCCAGCCGGCTCCAGCCTCGTGTGGGACCACCGACCGCCCCCCTAGCCGGGCCCGCCTGTCTGTCTCGGTGCCGGGCGCGGGGCCCACTCCTACTGGTCTCTCGTCTCCCTTGTTTTACCGGCGCCGCGAGCAGGAGGCGATCGGACGGCGCGGTTTGAAAGTGGCCGCGTCGGTGCGGATCCCGGACGTCCGTCGCGATCCGCCCCGATAATAATATTGTTTTATACCTTTTGGATACTTTTTCTTCTTTTTTTTAAAAAAAAACAATGATGAAACCCAAGAGAAAATACAAAAATACGACCAAAATTTGCCAAAATTCCAAAGCAAGGACCAGAAGTCCAAAGATGCTCCAAAAGGAGAGTACGATGCATTCCCCACCTCCCGTTTCAAAAGGGCGGTATCAACTCCGCTTTCAAAATAAGGGCTCATTTGCAAAACAAAATTTTTTACAGATTTTTAATAAAATTTAGTTCAGATTCTCTAAAATTTTTCCATTCCCCAAAACCCCAAACGCGTATAAACTGGAGAAGTAAAAGTAAAAGTGTTTTGGGAAAAAAGTCAAAAACTCGGCCTCCTCCTGCTGATCTCTCTCACTCTGGCTCTTTACGTGTCGAGCTGTTCCTAGGCCGTACTGTTCTCATCTCCCAGCCTCAGCTCGCTTCCGTCCTCTTCCTCTTCCTCCCCTCTCTCTGCTCAAATGGCAGTGGAATCAGCTGTGTAGTTGCATCGGCGTGAGAGGAATTGGCATTGGTGAGGTGGAGTCTGGAGGAGGATTGAGGGGAGTGGGGGATTAAAACAGCGCGGGAAGGCCCAGGAATAGTGTGTGGTGAAGTGGGTGGCTAATTTGGGAGTGGAGAACTTGAGGTGAGGGGAGGCCTTGGCGGGAGGGAGGAGCCGGGTGCTTGCACCGGCTTTTGATGGCGCCGTGGAACGGCCTATGGGGCGGGAAGGCCGGCGGCGAGGCCTACCGGGGCACGCCGGTGGTGGTCAAGATGGAGAACCCCAACTGGTCCATCTCTGAGATCTCCTCGCCGGACGATGACGACGAGGACTTCTTGGTCGGCGGCCGGCGGAAGGGGGGCCGCGGCAAGAACGCCAAGCAGATCACCTGGGTGCTGCTGCTCAAGGCTCACAGGGCTGCCGGTTGCCTTGCGTCCTTGGCGTCTGCGGCTGTCGCGCTCGGCGCCGCCGCCAGGCGTAGGGTGGCCGCCGGGAGGACCGACGCTGACGTGGGCGTAGCGGCAGCCGCTGGCGAGAGCCCCGTGCTGCGCTCACGCTTCTACGCGTTCATTAAGGCCTTCCTCATCCTCTCGGTGCTCCTCCTCATTTTCGAGCTCGCCGCCTACTTGAAAGGCTGGGACGACCTCGCCGCCTCCGCTCTCGCCCTCCCCGTCCTCGGCGTCGAGTCGCTTTACGCCGCTTGGTTTCGCTTCCGCACCACTTACGTCGCGCCGCTGCTCCAGCTCCTCACCGACGCGTGCGTAGTGCTCTTCCTCATCCAGAGCGCGGACCGCCTCATCCAGTGCCTCTTCTGCTTCTACATCCATCTCAAGCGCATCAAGCCCAAGCCCAAGTCACCGGCATTGCCGGACGCGGAGGACCCCGACGCCGGGTACTACCCCATGGTACTCGTCCAGATACCAATGTGCAACGAGAAAGAGGTTGGTGCTGTTGCTATCGCTCTAAAAAGATAAGATTTTTGTCTCCAAACGTTCAATCTTTCGACGTTTGTTTGTTGATCTCTCCAGGTTTATCAGCAATCAATTGCGGCTGTGTGCAATCTTGATTGGCCGAGGTCCAACTTCTTGGTTCAGGTGTTGGATGATTCAGATGACCCGACGACGCAGACACTGATCAGAGAGGAGGTAATGAAGTGGCAGCACAACGGTGCTCGGATTGTGTACCGGCACCGAGTCCTTAGGGATGGTTACAAGGCTGGAAATCTCAAGTCTGCAATGAGCTGCAGCTATGTCAAGGACTATGAGTTTGTTGCCATCTTTGACGCAGACTTCCAACCTAATGCAGACTTCTTGAAGCGCACTGTGCCACATTTCAAGGTAATCTGAGATGGATTTTGCACCTTTGGTGAGTAGTGATACTGTATATTTTTTAGGGTTCTAATTCTGATTCATTAATTTGGCCACTGCAGGACAATGATGAACTGGGGCTGGTGCAAGCAAGATGGTCATTTGTGAATAAGGATGAAAACTTGTTGACTCGTCTGCAAAACATTAATCTTTGCTTCCACTTTGAAGTAGAACAGCAAGTAAATGGCATATTTCTAAACTTCTTTGGGTTTAATGGCACCGCTGGGGTATGGAGAATCAAGGCGTTGGATGACTCAGGAGGCTGGATGGAGCGCACAACAGTGGAGGATATGGACATTGCAGTCCGGGCACACCTCAAAGGCTGGAAATTTGTGTTCCTGAATGACGTTGAGGTATTAGATATGACTGACTTTCTAAAGAATTTGTAATTGGATTGTGTTTATTGACCTTTTCAGTTGAACTAAATTGTTTCCTGTGTTGTGGATAGTGCCAATGTGAATTGCCAGAGTCGTATGAGGCTTATAGGAAGCAGCAGCATCGGTGGCATTCTGGTCCAATGCAGCTATTCAGACTCTGCTTACCAGACATCATCAAATGCAAGGTACTGAATTGCTCTTATTTGTAGTACTTCATTTGGTAAGCATCTGAACAATAATATACCACAAAATTTGCAGTGTTAATTTTCGTACCTCATGTACCAAGTGGAGATATTTACTAACAAAATTAACATTGTAAAGTGTGTTACCTATCGGTATCTCAAGGACTGAAAATTCTCTTTTGATAATGTTATGTGTGCAACCAATGGTCAGGATAAATATAATTATTAAATGCAAACACGATACAAAAGGAATGCTAGCCATACCATTCAATATGTTCGGTAATTAAGGTTTGAATTTTGACATATACAAATAATTTAACGTGATCGGACTATCTGACAAAAACGTGCCTTTGATGCTTTTCGTAGACACATGATGCATTGTGAATATGCTCGAAGAACATTAAATTATGAAATGTTAGACACACTGCGGTGCTTTTAAACTGATTCTGGAACCGTTCAATCAACTGCTTGATATTTCCTGTACCATTAGCCTTAAGTGGTTAGGTTGATACACTTGGCATATGCTTTATCATCATTTCATTATTTACCCTTCCACTTCAAAGCATCCAATCGCTGCAATATAAAATGCTGATATATAAACATTATTGTTTGTATCCAACTAGACAATATTTTTGAATTACGATGCTGCATTTAAAATTGTCTGATCACTTTGTTTTGTGGTTGACATTGAAGTATTTTACCCGATAATATGTCTAAACAAAACAACTGGCTTGTTGACCGCTTAGTTTTGGACCAATTCGGCAATTTGACCTCTTTGTTTTGTTCTGCTGCAGATTGCGTTTTGGAAGAAAGCCAACTTGATCTTCCTTTTCTTCCTTCTCCGCAAGCTCATACTACCATTCTACTCTTTCACACTCTTCTGCATCATCCTCCCAATGACAATGTTTGTGCCTGAAGCGGAGCTCCCTGTCTGGGTTGTATGCTACATTCCAGCCCTGATGTCCTTATTCAACATCCTTCCTTCTCCAAAATCATTCCCATTCATCATACCATACCTACTCTTTGAGAACACAATGTCTGTGACAAAATTCAACGCCATGATCTCTGGTCTGTTCCAGCTTGGAAGTGCATACGAGTGGGTGGTGACAAAGAAGTCAGGCCGATCATCGGAGGGCGATCTCATTTCTTTGGCACACAAGGAGTTGAAACACCAAAAAACTGAATCGGCGCCTAACCTCGACGCTATTTCAAAGGAGCAATCTGCTCCTACAAAGGATGCTAAGAAGAAGCACAACCGGATATACAAGAAGGAGCTTGCACTCTCAGTGCTCCTCCTAACTGCTGCTGCTCGCAGTTTGCTCTCTAAGCAAGGTATACACTTCTACTTCCTCCTGTTCCAGGGTATCTCTTTCTTGTTAGTAGGCCTTGATCTCATAGGCGAGCAGATCGAGTAAACTGTAAAAAGCAAGATAGATTTTAAACAGTGGCCATGGAGGTGTTTCAAGGATGTTGTGTCAAAGCTCTTTGGCAAGGTTGAAAAGTTGCATGGAAACAATTGTGTCATCCATGGCTTAGTCATGACTTCACACGACATGATCCACAATCAACACGCCAAAATAGTCACCTCCCCTTCGCCTGTGTAAATATATACTTCTCCTTGGGCTGCAAATTTGCTTAGTTCTTTCGGGCCTGTTCTTTCTTTTGTAACCAGTTTTGATGTTCATGTGGAATTTATCTTAGGAGGCTACACACATTACTGTCTCATCCCATTCCTGGCTGCTGCTGCTAGCCACATTGCCCTACCTCTAACCGTAGAACCTCAGACCTATGTTATTTCGTTGAACCCTAAACCCTAAACTCTAGCACCGTCCATATCACACCAAGTCCTGATATTCGTAGTCACCAAGCATCAAGCTTGTAGAGTACTTAGCCAATTGCTTAATGATGATGTCATCCATGATCCATCAATCCACAATTATTGCTGGTCTCCTCGGCCGATCGCCTACCTGGGGCGAGCTGAGTTAATCCTAGCTGCCTGTACCCTACTCTACCCTTGATTTGCCGTGATGATCTGTGCGTGTTTCTTGGCCGTGCGAACGTGAAAAAAGGGGGGAAATTATGATGGTCCAATAACCTGTCTGCCGCCATCGACGAGACGACAACGACTAGCTGCTGCTGGTGAGGAAGATCAATCAAGTATCAACACGCTCGCCGACGCTCGGTACAGATCTGGAAGAAGAACTATCAGCCTCCGTCACGAGCACAGAGCACTCGGCGTGTCGCGTTCGCGCGAGATCCATCCAGATCTGAAACGCGGCCGCAACCTCGAGCAGCTGGGTTTAGCTCTTGCGGTTGTAGCTAGAATGTAGATCTGTCATGCAAGCTCCGCCCACTGGACACTGGTGGAGTAGCGGTAGGGCTGGAAACGTGGCAGGCCCGCCTCTGATGTCTGATCGGATCATAAAATGAGCTAGTATAATACGTGCTGGTCGCGAGCCCAATAAATACAAAATTTTATTGTATGTTATTTATAGGCAATTTTTTTTAAACAGTACATCTTTAAAAATAAATTTCAAATCTAGTTCACGATTTTTAAAAATTATAAATTTGGCTTTCTGTCGGTATTTCAAAGCTCTGTCGGTGAGTAAAAACATCGATCTATAGAACCCTGTAGTATAGATCGACACTTGAATTGCCGACAAAAGTTAGTTTTATATTTTTTTTCAAAAACTTGTACTAGATTTAAAATTTGTTTGAAAATGTATTATTTCAAAAAAATCACTTATAGACCGTGGTAAGTTTTAGACGCTTGATAAAAACAGGACGTATTGTTTATTATATACTTAAACATAAAATAAGAGCGATTAATAAAAAAATGCGGTTACCACTAATAATAAACAAGAGCAATCAACAAGGATTATGTTTCACAAAAAAAAACAGTAGTTTGAATTCAAATATTCACATGGAAAACTTTCAAAATGCTAAATGACACATCCAAAAAAGATATCTTGTGAGCTAAAAGTATTTTCTGAAAATATAGTATATAGCTAATTAAGAGCCAATAAGCCAGCGAGCTTTGGTTTCATCTACAAGCGAAGCTACTCTGAGCTAAGCCAGATTTGAACCTACATATAGGCCCTATTTGGGGAGACGCAGATTCTCAGAATTAGCTAGTCCGAGTATGTAGCTGGCTGGTTGGAGTAGTTAATTGTTGAGTGGGTGGGTAAATAAAAATCTGCAGAATCTGGAGAAGCTAAGATTAGCCAGCTTATCAGCTACTAGGTTTGGAGAGACTAACTACTTCTGCATATTTTGAAAATCTGGG